>JAQZBX010007066.1:0-51498 GCA_029593785.1 Cabassous unicinctus
ATGCCACAATACAGCATAATCAAACTGGTGGAAACTAAAGACAAATAAATAAATAAATAAATAGATAAACAAATTTTAAAATCTTGAAAGCAGCCAAAGAAAAACAACACAATGATTCAAATGACCTCATATTTCTCATCATAAATCATAGAGGCTAGAAAGAGGCTAGAAGTAAGTGGAACAATATTTTACAGTACTGAATGACTAAACTCAGAATTCTTTATCAAATGAAAATATTCTTCAGGAATGAAGGTACAATAAAATTATTCTGAGAGGAAGAAATACTAAGATGATTCATAGCCAGAAGACCTTCTCCAAAGAGAATTGCTAAAGGAAGGTACTCAGACAGAAGGGAAATTATACTAGAAGGCAATTTGGAACTAGAAGGCAACTTGGAACATCAAGAAAAAAAAGAACAACAAAATAGTAAATAACTTGAATTCTTTAAAATATGTTTGATGGTTGAAAACAAAAATTATAATATTGTGTTAATAATACGGTGGTATATGAGAACTCCATATTTTCCTGATTTTCTGATTTTTCTGAAAACTTCCAACTTCTCTAATGAAAAATAATAAAAATTTTAAAAATTATAACTAACTCAGGCAGTTCTTACTATAAAACTAGAGCATAAAGGGGGTAGGCAAAGAAATCAATAAGTTGGTAAGGTTTTTACATTCCAAGTAAAGTGGTAAAATATTGAATAAATTATACTGTGAAAAGTTAATAATTAATAATGTATTTTAGAATCCCTAGAGCTATCACCGCACCCCCCCCCAAAAAAAAAAAACTATACAAAGAGATATAGTAAAAGTCAGAATAGATTGATTGTTAGAGGAAAACGGCGCTCACTGGGATGCAAAGACTGATGATTGCAGGCCAAAGGTTTATTGGGAAACTCTCCCAATGGAGGGGGTCTGAAGAATAGACTTCAGCCCACCCATGGAAGGTGGTGGATATGGCTTTATGCAGCACATCAATGGGGGGGAAACCGAGTACAGCCTGGGGCCAAATGGCCAGGGGGAGTGGGTTAGGAGGTCTTGGAACATGGGAGCGGTTGGTGGTGCTTAGGCCCAGAGTGCGTGATGGCCCTTATCTGCTCCACTTTGTTTATTCTTGGGAGGGGATGGGCTGCGATGGCTTGCTGAATGGGTCAGGTGGGTTATAGCTGGAAGCTGTCTTTCAATATCACCGGGGAGTTGAAGAAAATTTCAAAATTTTAAAAGAAAACCTAGAAATCATTCAGAGGACCTGAGATAACAGCTACAGAAATCAATTATGGCTATCCTCATTTCCTTCTTACTTCTCCTCACCCCTGAAATCAATCCTTTTACCCCTCATAACACCACTACTGATATTATTGCTGCTGCTTCTTTTTGGTCCTTGTCTCTTACAGCTTCTTGTATTCATTCACACAACAACTCAGGAATATGTGAGTGGTATCTTTTTGCTGCGAGAACAATACTAACCTCTGCGAGACCAGAAGCCAAACCCACCGGGCAGGATGGAAGGGAACCCTTTTCTGCCCTCAGAAAGCAGGAAGGAGCCGGATTGAGTGGACGTCCAAATCCCCTCATCCTCCTGTTCTGCCCAGTACTCCCATTACTCAGGTCCTTCATCATATATAGATACAATCAAAGAGTTAGGAATGTTAGAGGTTCCCCCTTATAAGGTTTGCAATGATTAACTGTTCATAAGACCGTGAATCAATACCCCTGTGACATAAATTGAAGAAAGGCAGCCTCCAGCCATAACCCACCGGACCAGTTGAGCAAGCCATGGCAGACCATCCTCTCCCAAGAATAAAAAAGTGGAGCAGATAAGGGCCACCACCCCCTCCGGGCCCAAGCACCACCAACCCCTCCCACATTCCAGACCTCCTAACCCACTCCCTACTGGCCATTTGGCCCCAGGCTGTACTCGGTTTCCCCACCTATTGATGTACTGTATAAAGTCATATCCACCACCTTCCACGGGTGAGCTGAAGTCTCTCTTCAGAACCCCGCCAGGCTGGCAGAGGGGCTGAAGTCTATTCTTCAGACCCCCTCCATTGGGAGAGCTTCCCAATAAACTTTCTGCCTGCAATCGTCAGTCTCTGTGTCCCAAAGAGTGCCGTTTATCTCTAACATTGATCAAGACAGAATGCTAAAAAATGTTCCAATGACCCAAATAGAGGTAGAAAGGAGAAAAATATGTAAAGGCAAATACAAATTTAAAATAATAATAAAGGTTAAATTCTCCCTATTAAACGTAAGGTAAGAGACTTCCTCCTCCCTCCCATATTTCTCTTAAATTTACATTAGAAAACCTTTTCCTCTGTCCACTTTGAAATCTATGTAAATCTTTACTTTAAAGGTTAGATAAGCCTCTTGCAAATCTCATCACTAAATATCTGCCCAAGGAAAGAAGTCAATTCTTTGAAATGTAATCAAGGAAGACATCATCCCTTTCGCAATTTCCTGGAAAGAGATGAAGATAACTTCCAAGGGCTTCCTAGCTTCAAATTGTAAAATTATCTTGGAAATATCTTGGGAATGTGTTGTAATGTGTTGGGAATGGATTGTATCCACTTAGCCAGGTAAAAAGCTTTTTGCAATCTCTTTGCAGACTGCCCATGATGCATCACATTCTGGTTTAATGCTAATTCAATAATAAAATTGTGGAGTTTTTTCTCTCTTATACTTTCATGGAGAGGTTTTCTGGGTTGGAAGAAAACTGTGTTTTTAATATTCCCCCAACAGAGGGGAACAAAAACCAGAAAGTATAAGCAGAAAACAAACAACAAAATAGTAGACTTAAATCCAAACATGTCAAATATATTAAACATAAACAGTCTTAACATGCTCATTAAAAACCACAGATTGTCAGAATGGATAAAAAGTAATGAGCCAACTATAGGCTGTGTTACCATTAGCATGGTCATTTCCAATAGAAGGGCCCACCCAATCCAGCGCCACAAAGGGGAAACATGTCTCTCAGTGGAAAGGTGATTTATTGTGAGTGCACAAGCAAGGAACTAGGGGAATCTTCCCCAAACTGGTTCAAAGTGAGAATGGGAGCTAGGGCTTTTATAGGCAAGGAAAAGGGGTAGGGGAAAAGAAAAACAAGGGAAAAAATAAAAAACAACTGATGAGGTTAGAACTTCCAGGGGTCTTGTGAGGTACATGCAATTTCTTAGTCCTGTGTTGTCTCAAGCATGTTAAACTTATTCCTGTTGTCCCAGTTTCAGTGATTTATCAGCCACCAGTTAGATTTATGTATTGGTGCTTCTGATGCTATTCTGTGGTTTTGCTTTGAGATGTTCTTTTACTCCTGTTATTCCTGTAAGCAGAACTGGGAAGTTCTGGTTAATGACCTCCTGGGAACAAAGAACAAAGAGTAAACTATTAAGATTAGATTAATAGAAAACTATCTCAGTTATGTCTGGGAAGATCCAGAGCTGTTTAGGCGAAGAAATTTTTAGTAAGCATGCTATCCAGCTTTCAGCTGTCTACTGTAAACTCACTTCAAATAAAGTGACATAGGTAGATTGCAAACACTAATCAAGAGAAAGTTGGAGTGGCTTTGTTAATATCCAACAAAGTCAACTTCAGAGCAAAGAAAATTACCAGGGATAAAGAGGAGTATCACCTATCCATAAAAGAGTAAATTAACCAAGAAGGCATAGCAATCCTAAATGTGTGTGCTTCTTGCAACAGAGTTTCAAAGTACGTGAAGCAAAAACAGACAGAACTGAAAAAGAGATTTAGATAAATCCACAATTATAGTTGGATAACTTGATGCTCCTCTCTCAGTTAATAGATGTTAGACAGAAACTTAGCAAGGATACAGAAATTGAACAATGCTATCAACCAATAGGATGTAATTAACATTAATAAAATATTCCACCCAACAACACATCTTTTCAAGTGTACATATAGCCAAGATAGACTATGTCCTGGAATATAAAACAAACCTTAGCACCCTTAGCACCACTTAAAAGAACGGACATTAAAGGAAGTATGTTCTCAAACCATAATGAAATTATAATGACAGCAGATATATAATAGGAAAAGCTACAAACCCTTAGAAATTAAACAGAACTTCTAAATAATTTATGGGTCAAAGAAGTCATCTCAGGGAAATTAGAAAATATTTTAAACTGAACAAAAAAGAAAATACAACATATCCAAATCTGTGGAAGAGAGCAAATATTCCTTAGAGGGATATTTATAGCATTACATGCTTATAAGAGAAAAGAAGAAAGGTCTCAAATCAATAACCTAAGCTTCCACCTTAAGAAACTAGAAAAGGAAAGATAGACCCAAATTAAGTGGAAGGAAATAGTAAAATAACTAAATGAATGAAATTGAAAACAAATAAGCAATGGAACCAAGAGCTGGCTCTTTGGAATAATCAATAAAATTGATGAATCTCTAGCAGTGTAACTGAGGGTTAAGAACTAACAAATAATTATGATTACTGAATCATTATATAGATACCTTTTTAATCTCTAGCATATTTTAAACGTAAATACCTGAAATTACTGAAACATTCTGAACTAGAATCCAGATATCTTGATCTCTGATAATGTTGATAAAACTACATAAGCTTTATCTTGTGATTGTAAAGACATTGTGACTGACCCCCGTTTTGTACCTACCCACTATTCTGTTTTACAACTTCAGTCTTATGATCACTAGACAGTCCATTAATGTTTATTAATGAAGGAACCTGAGCCAGCTCCAACCCAATTACTCATTATTATAAACCTGCTAAACTTGGATATTGTAAAACTATCAGAATTACTGCAGTTCAGGGAGACAGATTTTGGGCCATTAGGCTATCTGATCTCCTTGCAATAAACTCTTTCTCTCTTTGAAACCACGGTGTCTCAGGAAATAATCTTTGAAGTATATCGGACAAGAACCCATTTTGTTCAGCATCAGCAAGAATGTAAGAAAAAAAACAGAGAAGACACAAATTATCAATATCAGGAATGAAAGTGGGGATATAGCTCTAAATATAATGTCACCTTCCATTTGGTAAATGAACATCAGACTAATTCTTAGTCTTTCCATGGGCCCACATTCTTTCTTCAATGAAAACGACAAGGATGAAAATGTTAGAAGAATTTTATCCATGACATAAGGTTGTGGGTGCTGATTAGAATTTGCCTGTGTTTATATTCTTTATGTCAGAAACTTTTCCCTGGATTTTTACTAGAATTTTAAATCAAACCACTAGCCAAAGTTCACCTATTCAGCTCAAGCCACTCATTGCTTTGGCAATGCCAGGCCTTCACATAGACATGGAGAAGGTTAGGGAATGATTTAATGATTCTTAAAGACTTTTTTCTTTCTCTAAAATGCCCCCTACCATTGACTTACCATGATTTATCAAATTTTCAACACTGGAATAATTTATTTAAGTTAAAACATTATGTCCTGAATTCTCCTATTAAAATGAAAAGATTTTCCTAGGAATTCACATCATAACACCACTCCTTTTGCAGATAAGCAAAGTCAAAAGAGAACTCAGAAAATAGGATGCAGAAAAGATAATTTTAAATCACTCATTGTAAAGTACCACACTGGGATGCCCTAAGAATTTAACACGAGCATAAAGTTTCCTAATATAATATAAAAAGAGCCATCAGAGCAGGAGCTGAAGGTACATTAGCAACAACCAAACCTGCTTTAAAACTTTGCTAGAGCTTGATTTGCTAATGGATCTATGCTGACCATTTTAACAGGCGAGGAAAAAAAAAAAGTCAACCTGGCCCTTATTTAAAATTTGAAGTTAATAAACTTTTGATATCTTTAGATCTATTCTGCAAAGGAGAAAAGGATCATAAAACTTGTTCAAAAGCAATATATAAGTATGAAGTTGGTATCAAACTTTGATATGAGTCCTGACCAGATATAAAGATCCATTATGCTAATTCTAAAGTCAACAGGACACTTCAAGGAAAGTGACCATGTCCTCTGAGTTTAGAAAAACAAAGAAAGGTAATAACAGGCCTGGTCAGACATCTGCTTTTGGCATTAGGTATGTAGATGTCAACAACCGCCACCAAAAAAAAAAGATTAATATGAGCCTGTGGACACAGTCAACACAAAGAAAGGAAGACAGAAAGAGATTGAGGAGTTCTTATGGCTATAAATCTAGCAAAACAATCACAAATGATCCTGAAGAGTAAGAAAAGGGCAAAGGCTGCTAATGAAATCGATTCGTCTGTAAGGAAACTCTCTAACTGATGGAAAGAGGGCTGCATAACTAAGGAAAATATAAAAGAAGAACATGGATCTCTGAAAACTATCAAGAAGGAAGAAATCCAGAATGAACAGACATTTAGAAAAATTGATACGAACAAAGGGGGTGGGAGGAGCATTTTCAGCCAGTTTAGAACTAGAAGAAAAACAAAGGAGGAAACACACCAGTGCTTGGGACAGATGGTAAAATGTTAACAGATGCAGTGAGAAACAAAAACACTCCATTTTTCTTTTTCTCTACAATTCTTAAATTTTATTTCTTTCATTATTTCTATCAAGAAAAATTATCTTAAAACTGAGAAGCCTTTGCATGCACCCTTCCTATCATCTCTAGTACTACTATCTAGTCTAAGCCTCCATCTTCTCCTACCTAAGACTGTCCTCTCTGATTACCTAACTTGACCCCTAAAGTCCACTGTCCACACAGCAGTTAAAGTGATCTTTCCAAGACGTAAATCACATTTTGTCACTCCCTGTTTGAATCCTTTCAATGGATCTCCAATGACCAAGAATAAAATACAAACTTAATCCAGTCTGCAAGTTGTCTGCCTCCCACTCAGACCTCACCTTGAATCTCAATCCTCTTGCTCACTATATTCCAGACATACTGGCTTGCTTTCTTTCCCTTGTATATGCCCCAAACTCACTTCTGCTGAATCCATCCCTACCTTAGGCTGTCCTCTCAAAATTTTGCATAAATACCTACTTCTAATAATTTAGTGCTCAATTCAAATACTACTTCCTCCTAGGAGTTTTCCTGGACCATCCAGTTTAAAGTGGCCCTCTTTCCTGACTACAGCATTCAATTATCATTCATGCTAAATCATTTTCTAAATCACATTTGTCTATCATTGTTTACCTGGCTCTCCCACCACTATAAGAATTTAAGAGCCCATAAGAACAAGGATTTTATTCATTATCGCCACTGTAACTCCATTGCCTAAACAATGCCTGGCATTGAGGAGGTACTCAATAAGTATCTTTGAGCGAATGAATGAACATAATCTCTGAACTGAAAAGGACATAAAATCACTCGGTCCACGCACAGCCCCTACCTCTGCCCAAGTGGTCACTGGATTTTTTTTCTTAACCCTCCATTGTCTTTCACTCACTAAACTTCAGGTTCTTCATCTTAGAACAGTTCTGATGGTGGGAAATTACTTCTATTAAGCTGAAATCTATCTACTTTTTGTTTCCACCCATTAAGGCCATTGGAACTGTATTAGTCAGCCAAAGGGGTGCTGATGCAAAATACCAGAAATCGGTTGGTCTTTATAAAGGGTATTTATTTGGGGTAGAAGCTTACAGTTACTGGGCCATGAAGCATAAATTTCTTCCCTCACCAGAGTCTGTTGCTACGTGTTGGAGCAAGGCAGCTGCCGACATTTGCCAAGGTTCAGGCTTCTTGGGTTCCTCTCTTCCCGGGGTTCCATTTCTCTCTGGGCTTAGCTCCTCTGTTTCCTCTACAAGGCCAACTGTAGACTATCAGGCGAATGGCTGGTCTCTATCCCGGGGCCTTCTCTCCTTTCTCAAGACCAAGCTCCTCCATCTGCTCGCCTCCCCGGGCACCAGCATCAAAACTCCAAATGAGAACTCCAACTCAAAAACTGCTTCAACTCTGTTCTTTGTCATGTCTTTTATATTTGATTCCCATCCCACCAAGGGGTGGGGCTCAACACCCTACTGACGTGGCCCAGTTAATGCCCTAATCATAACTTAATCATGCCCAGATTAGCAGACCAGTTTACAAGCAAAATCCAATATCTGTTTTTGGAATTCATAATTACATCAAACTACAAAACTGCTACAGGAACCTAGCTCTCCCTATAAGTTCGCATGTAACAACAGATCTAACCCCTTTTCTATGACAGCCATTCAACATTTGCTTCTCCAGGCTAAACCATCCACTTCTTGCAAGTTTTATACCTGAGATAAAATTCAGAGACCTCTCACCATGATGGACACTCTCCCAATAAACGCGACTCAAGAATAATATCTAGATGTTTGGACTGTCACTATGTGGATTGCCACTGCCACCTCCCTCCCTCACAGAGACACACACACAGTGTGGATACTCTCCTCTCCCACCCCCACAGCAGATATTTCTAATCACTCCTGGTACTCTCTTTGGCTGAGATGGGACTCATCTTCAAGCTCTCTCAGTGTAGCCTTCTGGGCCACCCACTATCACCTGAGCAGACTTGCACTAAGAGGAAATTAAATTGCCATCCCTGTACTAGATATTGATACATCCCAAGATGATATAAAATTTTGGCAATCATTTGATATGCTGGCCTTTAGGGAGCCCACAAAAGTCCTTAAAGTCATTTTTCCATGTGCTGCTGCTAGGCAACATCACTGCCTTTATGTGTACAGTTTTTATTTCTTTTGTTGTTGTTTTTTTGTTTCTGGAATCAGATGCATAGGCTTATATTCAACCCTAGTCAGTTAAGATGTCATTTAATAAAGACATAAAATCCATTATTTGGCCCAATGTTCCATTTTTATATTAAAAACAATATAATCTACAGGCATTTCTATGGGAGAGGAGAGAAGCAAAAAGTCATCAAAAACTATAGCTGTACATATGGGAAGAACTGAGGATTTGGGCTAAGGTCAAGCAAATTATGAGTCAATAATGAAATATGCAAGGAAACAAAAAATGAATGCAATCTTAGACGGCATTAATAAAACTATATTACAAAAACAGGAATAACAATCCTGCTGTAATGCCCTGCCATGTGTTCAGTTCTGACGACAAAATCTTAAGGATGTGCTAAGGATGTAAGCTAGAGTGAGATTTCTGGTCACCGCTCCATGTGAGTAACAGGTGAGAAAACTAAAGGCCTGATCCTGAAAAGAGAAAGCTCAGGACTCATAATAAAAACATAAAAGTTAAAAAAAAAATACTGGTATGTGAAAGAGGAATTAGATTAAGTCTAGGTATAGTTACATCACTAAAAAGCTTTGGAGATGGAAGCCAGAGTTCATATTATAGATCATAAGCAAATTACCTAAACTCTCTCTAGCTGTTTCATTTATTTTCCTTCAACGAATATATGCAGAGCATCTGTATAAGCTGAGTACTGTGATTTCACATTGAATAATTTATTCATGAAACCTGCCCTCCTGCAGATTACAGTCACATGGGAGAGGCAAACTTTAAACAATTAATAATTTGAAAAAAAAATAACTGCAAGTTGGATTGAGTGTCCAATCAATAATAGGTACTCAATATATGCTGGCATGCTATCCTTCCAGAGAGCAAAATCAAAACTGACTATTCAATTAAAGCCATCCTGAAGTAGAATGGGAAGCCTTATAAAGGTAGTGAGTTTTCCATCACTTAACTTTTTAATTAAAGGTTAATCACAGGTCAATGATAATGTGAAAGAGATGTCTACATGTGGTGAAAAAGTAGACCAACATTTCTACATGATTTTTAACCATAATTTCTGTGGTCCTCTGAATTTCAGCTTTGTAAATAGTAAACATCCTCAGTCTTTTCCCAGTACCACAAAGACTGTTGAACAAAATACAATACATCACTTAAAAAAAAACACATGCACTGAAGTGAAGTAATATTCAATTTGGACAACTGGGCAACCACTTATTTGCACATAATTTATATGGTTATTCCCAAATCTTCTTAGACTCTGAAGAACATTTAACTTTTAACAATAAATTCAGTGTGACTAGGGGAAAAATTGTAAATCCAATTATTGTTTCATTAACTCACTCCAAAAACTTTCATTAACTCGTTCACTCGAAAATGACAGTGAGGGTAACACTGCACGCTGCAGAAAGAATATCAAATATACTTGCCCTTGTCTACTTGCATGTATTATGGTGCTTTGTAAACTTCTGGGGGTTAAAAACTATTTGAAAATTTGATTTTAAAAAGTAACAACTATATAAAACATGAATCTAATGACGCCTAGAGATGATCCACCAGTTTATAGGTAGTTTACTTTTATAGGAACAGAGTTATTACAAGTTACATGACAATACCAGATAGCAGTCATCAAAATTCAGATTATAGGACATTCTATAAAACAAATAATCCAGTTTCTCCAACAATTTAATGGCATAAGAAAGAGGGAGGGCAACTGTTACAAGATAAAGAGACTCTAGATATTTACCAACCAAATGGTGGAATTGGTTTAAATCCTAATTTGAATAATCAAACTATAAAACCTAACAATCCAACTATAAAAGGACATATATGAGACAATCAGGGAGATTTTAATATGGGCTGAGAATTAGATGAGTTTCAGGAACTACTGTTCATTTTGCTGTTTCCAATAAACTAGAAATTGGAGATATGAAGGTTTTTAAGGAAGTTTTCCTGCTATGCTGCATGACATTGTGTTTTGCCCTGTCCTTTTCACCATTTTACTAAGCACCTGGATAAAGACAGATGAAATATTAATGGCTCAAACCCCACATCTAGGCATCATCTTAGTTTCCTCTCTTTCCATCACATCCCACATTCAATCCCTTGACAAAATCAGAGCTATCTGCCCCAAACCATAGCCTTTGTGTGCATCCTTCCTATCATCTCCAGGACTACTACCTACTCTAAGCCTCCATTTCTCCTACTTCATTTCTTCCTTAAAAAGTGATAACAGGTATTTGCTTTAAAATACTCCAGAAAAAAGGAGTGAAGGGAAATGTAAAACATGAGTTTCAAAATGTTCACAATGGGCATCTGGAAATTTGTTATATTCTCTCTATTTTGGGGTGGAAGAGGGACTGTAGTTAACAGTACAGATAAGAGAGTGTTCTCATGAACTATAACAAATGTACAATTTCTCTAATAAAAACTTTTTTTAAAAAAGGCATCATGAAGAATCGAAAGGGACCCGAAGTTGCTGCCTAGTCAAGGTCCATTTTTCTTTATGCCCCTTTTAAAAATATTTATATATGTACTTTTTATTAGAGAAGCTGTGAGCTTACAAAGCAATCATGCACAATGTGTGGAATTCCCATACAACACCCTTCCACCAACACCTTTCATTGTTTTGGAACATTTGTTACAGATTTTGAAAGAACATCATCAGACTATTACCACTAACTATGGTCCATAGCTCACATTTGGTATATTTTTCCATACACCTCCTATTATTAACAACATGTATTAGTATTGTACATTTGTTGTAGCTCATGAGAGAACACTCTCATATCTGTACTGTTAACCACAGTCCTTCCACCACAGTTCATTGTGTTACACAGTCCTATGCCCTGTACCATCCATCCAAAGTGTACACTCAGTGGCTCTCACTTTCATCACAGAGCTGTGCAGTCATCACCTCAATTTTTGAATGTTTTCCTTAGTCCAAAGGAAAAAATCTCATACCCTCCTATTATGGACACTTAGCATTAATATAGTATCTTCTATGTGAATATGCTCACTGACCTGAATTTGTGATAATCAGGGTAGGCTAAACATTTGCTATGTTAGAAACCATGCATGTGTCACCAGACCTAGTTTTCCTCCCCAGGTCTGGTTTTTAGAATGCTGGTGATAAACCAAGCTGATTTATTATATGACCATCCTGTATGGGAAAAGACTGTGGCTTTGGGTAACTTTGGTCAACCTTAGGAGATATAGCAGGGAGAGAGATGTAGCTCAGGTGGTTGGGAGTCCATCTCCCATATGGAGGGACCTGGGTTTGATCCCCAGGAAATCCCGGTAAAATTTTAAAAAAGAAAAATATAGAAGGTGCGTGGGCCACCAGGCCTCATGCGCAGGTGCACCTCCAGGCCCCGTGAGCCACGCAGCAAGATGATGACATAACAGGAGAGTGACACAAGGGAGAGCCAAGGCGAGACACACTGAAAAACCAGGAGCAGAGGGTGTGCATGCGGTAGGGTGCCTCTCTCCCACATCAGAGGTTCCAAGGATCTAATCCCAGTGAAGACAGGAGGAGGAGGAGGAGAAGGATGAGAAGAGAGGGCAGGAAACGGACGCAGAGAGTTGCCCAGTGAATGGACACAGAATGGGGGGGTGGTGGTAAAAATGTATAGAGGTAAATAAATGAATAAATAAATTCTTTATAAAAATGTATCGGGGAGGGAGATATGGACTATAGTTAGTAGTAATACTTTGACGATGCTCTTTCATGATTTGTTAAATGTTTCACGGCAATGCTGGGTGTTTGGGGGGGTGATGTGTGGGAGCCCTGTATGATATTATGAATGTTTGTTTTCTAGGTTCACAGTGTTTACGGAACACTTAAAGTTTATGTATGTTCATGTATGAATGATATACTTCGATAAATTTAAATATATATATACTATCTTCTTTGACATTGATGCAAGAAAATTACAATATTGCTGTTAACTATAGTCCATAATTCACATTAATTGATTTCTGATGCATCACTGTATTAGTCAGCCAAAGGGGTGCTGATGCAAAATGCCAGAAATCTGTTGGTCTTTATAAAGAGTATTTATTTGAGATAGAAGCTTACTGTTATCAGGCCATAAAGCATTAGTTTCTTCCTTCACCAAAGTCTGTTGCCACGTGTTAGAGCAAGACAGCTACGGATGTTTGCTAGGATTCAGGCTTCTTGGGTTCCTCTTTTCCCAGGGCTCCATTTCTCCCCAGGCTCCGCTCCTCTGTTTCCTCCACAAGGTCAGATGTAGACTATGAGGCTCTCTAAGCTTTGCCTCTCTCCACAAGGCCAGCTGTGAACTGTCAGGTGAACCGCTCGTCTCTCTTCCCCGGTCCTTCTCTCCTTTCTCACGACCAACCTCCTCTGCATGCTTACTTCCACAGGCTCCAGCATGAAAACTCCACATCAGAACTCCAACATCAAAACTCCAACTCTGTCTTTGCCATGTCTTTTATCTGAGTCCCTGTCCACCAAGGGGTGGGGACCCAATGTCCTACTAAAATGGCCCAAAGTCCTAATCATAACTTAATCACACCCAGAGGAACAGACCAGTTTACAAGCATAATCCAATATCTATTTTTGGAATTCATAACTATATCAAACTGCCAAACTGCTACAATCACCATATTCTTACCACCTTGTAGTAGCGACGTACATTTGTTCTAGTTCATAGAAGAATATTCTTGTATTTGTATTATTTTTTTATTTTTTAAAGATACTTAGATTACATAAATGATACATAAAAAATGTAGAGGATTCCCATATGCCCCACTGCCTACCCCTCCCACACTTTCCCACATTAACATCTTTCATTAGTGTGGTACATTTGTTACAACTGATGAACACATTGGAGCATTGCCACTAAGTATGGATTATAGTTTACATTATAGTTTAAACTCTCTCCCACACAATTTTGTAAGTTATGACAAGATATATAATGGCCTGTACCTATCATTGCAATGTCATTTAGGACAATTCCAATATCCCAAAAATGCCCCCATATTACACCTATTTTTCCCCTTTCCCTTCCCTCAGAACCTCTGGTGGCCACTGCCTCCACATCAATGATAAAATTCTTCCATTGCTAGAATCACAGTCTATAGTAGAATAACAGTATGTCTACTCTAGTCCACCATTCATTCCCCAATTCTGAGGATTCTGGGATGGTGGTGCCCACTCCGCCTCTAATTGAGAGGAGGCTTAGATCCCATGGGGCAGATGGATGGAACTATCTTGCTTGCAGTTGCAGACTATCTCTGTTCCTTGGGATGGTCATTGTCCCATCATCATCTCTTTGTTAGTTGTCCTGAGTGAGTCCAATGAACTGGAGAGTAGGTGTTGCAACTCTGTTGAGACTCAGGGCCCAACTGGCATTTGGGAAGCCCAGAGATTTAAGTCTCTTAGACATAAACCTATCAACTCTAGCATTAACTATAGGTCCAAATATAAGGGGCAGAAGAGCCATGTGTAGGGAAACCACACCAGGGTCCAACTCAGTCACACTGGGGAGCATAAATTCCAAAGTAGGGCCCACTGGCAGGGCACCAAACTCCTGAGGCATCAGCCCTGCCTATAGTGTCTGGATGTCTCCAGTGTACGCCTCTTTCTTAAGAGGCTGAAAGATAAAATATATTTGTCTTAGACAAAGGCAAAAACAACAACAACAACAAAACTTTCAAGAGTGATCATTAGAGCTTCCACCTGCACTCAGAATAAATCTGCCCGGACAGAGCTATTCCTCAAAAAAACACAAAAGTTTCCAACTTAATGCAACAGAGAGTTTTTGGCTCACATTCCAATTGAAGAAATAAGAAAAAGACACGTGCACGTGCAGAGAACTGTAGATTTCTAACAAGCAAATCATGGCTCTGGAGAATGCCTAAAACTCCATTAGCTGTTCTTAAGGCCTATCTCTGGAGAGACTTCATTATCTCTGTATTGATTGCATTAAGAAAGAGGCTTGGGAAAGCCTATGAGAGAGGTTTACAAAACAATCTTTCGGCAAGCAGCTCTTCTATAAGCCTGTGGAAAATCTAACAAAACCTGGATTTTTCATTTTGATCCCTACTTAGTTTTGTTCATAAGCAAACTGCCATTTCAGAACCATAAAGATACCAGTGGCCTACTGTAGCCCTTCCCTAAACCCTGCAGGACACTTTTCAGGTAAAAGCACTTGTCTGACCCGTAAGGATTTAGGCTCCATCTGCAGTAGGTACATACTGCCCCCATCAGGTCAAATTATCCTGCAAAATCAGACTCTGGAAAAAGAAAAATGGAATCTGGCAAGTATGCACACAAAGGCAGACACATTGCAAACTTTTGCATCTCACTTAAGGTTGTTTCCATTTAGTAAAACCCAGCTCTTAAGAAGCCTCTTTTAAATGAAGCACTATTTAAATAGATCATTATCTAAACGTGCCTATTCAATTGCCAGCATTGACTTTAATTCGAGGCCATGGATCTGGTTGTCTTAAACCCTCACTTCCAATCAAGCAAATCACTCGAGGGAAAACTATCCTTTCTGTTTACTCACCACTCATTTAGGATCAGTGCTTTAAATTCTTAATGAAATCAAGTTTACTCAGAACCATGAATAGTTCTGGAATAGGATCTATCCTATTACATAATGTTAATGCTTCTGTGCAATGTTAAAACAAGGGCCATATTTTTATTACTTTACTTCCTTAAGTTGACTTTGTGAGAATCTAGATTTTATTAATAAGTCATGGCAAGTGAAGTAAACATTGTGATGATGCTAACGGTAAAATTTACTCATTAGGAATATGTTGAGATCCTTCTGGAGAGAAAGCCAATTTTAGTAAATGCTATTTTAGTAGTTGGAAGAGCCTATTTATGTATGGCTATATGCCAGACACTGCAGGAATTCATCCTTGATGTTGGTTAAACTGGCCATGCCCTATATGATGTGATTTAAAAGGTACTCTGGTCAAAACTATTCTTTCCCCCAACTGCCTGCCGAGGGATCAGAAATGTCTGCATGAGCTATTCTTTAAAATGAGATATTAAATCTACAACCACATGTAACCAGGAATGGTAAAATATTAAACTTACTATTTAATATTAAATTTATAAAATTTATATAATTTATCTAGAGGTGAATCTCTGAAGAAATAACATAAGATAGGTAAGTTTAAATGGGAGTAGGGAATACAGAAAAGAAGAAAAGAAAGAGGGGTGACGAGGTATGGTAATACTACAACCATGTTTCCCCTTGCCTGGAATGATCTGCTGGGAGAACTTAAAACCGATATTCAAATTGTAGGTCAAATGCCAAACCTTTACTGAAAACTTTTCTCTCTGATAAGATGGCATTTATTTATAACCTACTTTTTAAATTTTAATTTTTATTGAGAAGTTGCGAGTTTACAAAAGAATTGTGCATACCATATAGGATTCCCATGCGTCACCCCACTGTCAATACCTTACATTGCTGTGACACACTTGTTATAAATGATGAAGGAACATCGTCATAATATTACTGCTATCTATAGTCCATAGCTTACATTTGGTATATTTTCCCACAAACCATCCTATTAACACCATGTATTAGTATTGTATATTTGTTATAGTTCATTAGAGAACGTCCTCCTACTTGAACCATGTGGTTCACTGTGTTTTATGGTCCCCTGCCTTGCACAATCCATCGAAAGTGTACACTCAGTGGCTTAGTTTCATTACAGAGTTGTGCTGTCATCAGCTCAGTCCATTTCATTATATTTTCAATACTGCAAAAGGAAAAATCCCATATACCCCCTTTTTGACCCTTAACAATGGTATAGCACCTTCTTTGCCATTGCTGCAAAAATATTACAATATTACTGTTAACTACAGTCTATAGGATACATTAGTTGCATTTTTCCCATGTATCAACATATTCTTAACACCTTGTGAGTGAGGAATGTTCTCGCATTTGTACTAATAACCACAATCCTCATAAGTATGTTGTACGGTCCCTAGATTATCCTCTAACTCTCTTTCAATTAACATTTACCTCCCTAGACTACCCTTTCAGCCACAATCACATTTATAAATCAGCAATGTTAGTTATACTCACTATAATGTGTTATATTTATAACTTATTTGTAAATACATTTTTCCTAAATTACCACATACATATGAAAAGTATATGATTTTAAAGTTAACTATTCAACGAATTTTCACAAAGTGAACATGCTCATATAGCCAGCACCTAGATCAAGAAGTAGAATGTTATCAGCAGCCAGAAACCCTCCTTATATGCCCGCCCAACCCGTACCACACCAAACAGAGCCACACTGATTTTTAACATGGTAGGGGAGTCTTAGATGTTTTTGAATTTTAATTAAATGGAATCATGTAATAGATGTTGATTTTTGTGTATGGTGGGAGGTATCTATCAACATTTTTTTTTTTACAATTCATCTCATTGCAGCATTAATGGAAGATATTTTCCTTTTCCCCAATGCATTTGCATGACACCATCATCAGAGATCAAGTAACAGTTTGTGTGGGGTTGTTTCTGTATTCTATTCTACTCTATGAAATTATTTTGCCTAACCTTCTGCCAATATCCTAGTGTCTTATTTCCTGTAGCTTTATAAGTAATTTAGATATCTGGTCATCTAAACCCTCTGGTTTCATTCTTCTTTTTCAAGATTGTTTTGACTATTCCTGGTCCTTTGCATTTCCATAATTTTAGTTTTATTACAGAAAACAGCTGAGATAGCCTACTAGGACATATAAAACATGCATAAAAATATAAGGAAAGTTCTTATAGCAGACTACCCTCCTATCAAGAACAATTACACCCAACACACACAAAAATCTATTTGAAGTTACCAAGTCAGCTAGAGGCCAAGATTCTAAAAAAAGAGAAAAACATTAAAGTGAACCTCTGATATTTTACTGCTGCTTTTCCCCCTTAAAGAATTTGTTTATTCCTAAGCAGCACAGGCTGAGACCTGGAGATGCCCTTCCAAAAAGCATAGCTAAGAAGTTGAAAAGAAAAGAAAAACATTTCATAGTGTCATGGAGCTGAGAGGTAAATATTGTAATTCTGGACCCATCAAAGTAGGTGGGACCTGATTATCATTCCAGGCTTTCATTTGGGACCCATAAAAGCCTACACAATTGGATTAAGGGCAAACAAGAAAAGATCATGCCTTAAAAAGAAAAGCACAGCCTCAAAGCAATTTGTTCCCAGGTTCAAATAAGGTGATCTTCCTTTATTTAAACTGCTTGCCAGAAGGTAAAATTTCATTGAGTCTCTGCAATTTTTTATACCCAATAAAAAAATAACAGGCATATAAAGGAAAAAAGAACACAGAAGGGGAAACATAGACAATTGAAACATAACTACATGTGGTCAGTGTTTTGGCATTATCATAAAGGCTTTAAAATAACTTTGTGTTGTTGTTGTTGTTTTTCCAAAGAAATGTAAGATGAAGAATGTATAAAATTATCAAGTTGAAATTCTTGAAATAAAAAACTAGCTGAATTTTAGACCTAAATAGAAGAGTGTAAAAGCAGATTGGACCCACAGTAGAATATAAGACTAATGAACAAGAAGATAAGATAAATATAAAATAGTCCTACTGAGGCACAGAAAGAAAAACAAATATGAAATAGAGAAAAGAGAATAAGAGCTATAAAGGACATTGTGAGAATTTCTAGCATACATGTAAAGGAGTCTCAAAAGGGTAGTGGTGATAATGGGACAGCAGCAATATGTGAGGAGATAGTGGATAAAAATGATGAAATATATTAAGACAAATATTCAACAGGTGTGGTAAGCCACAATTACAATAAATAATAATATAAAGACTCATAAACATATTAGAGCAAAATTGCTAAAAACTAAAGACCAAAAATATCATATAGGCAGCCAGAAGAATATATACACATTACCTGTGAAAGAGCAAAAACATGAATGACAGTTGATTTCTCAAGAGAAATGATAGAAGCCAGAACACAATGGAATAATATCTTTAAAGTACCGAAAGGATACAACTGTCAACCTATAATTGTGTACCCTCTAAAACAAAGGGAAAAATGAAGGTGTTTCCATTATTTGGGACCCATAAAAGACAGAGAGATAAGCAATATATCCTAGAACAGAATTCTTACCAGGTACTATGTGGTTGTTGATAACATTTCAGTGAATGAGGGGTACAGCAAAGCCTCTGAAAGGGTATCTAATGACTCGGGGAAATAAGTCTTTAAAAAGTGTAATCATGCCTATAGGATAATTGGATATGTGTCAGGAACATTGATCTGGACCACGGATAGTTCATCAACCTCTGTCTTACCAATATACTGCATATAACTTTCAAGCCCTAGAGAATAAAGAACACTCAGATACAAATATAGCTCCTCCCAGGTTGACAAATCCTGGCCCAAGCATATTTATGTATAGCATGTCTCCCAGATCTTTGTTCTTGCTCTTCTGAACTGAGTTCAAAAATATAATTGCTAACAGGGCCTTTAATTAAGTATAGTTAATCTTTCATATCTAATAGTATAGTCAGGAAAGAACTGTATATTAATATGTGCATTATTACCAATCAATGGCATGACAAATAAACTGAAATCACCACTATATTTTCTCTTTTCAACATTGTTTCCTGAAGTATTAGTAAGATTTCGATGTCCTATGTAAGAACTATGATCAGATACCAGCCCAATTACAAATTTGTGAAAAATTATTTTGAAATAAATTTTCATATTATTATATGACTTTCATTAAGTCATTATATTCCAGTGTCGAAATTCCTTGTTTCCTGACTTTCACCACTGGTCCATTATGGGTATGGATTAAATAACATATGATTAAGATTAAAACTGAATGGTAAATCTTCTGAGTGTGTCAAAAGCATGTTCATGTGATCTCCACTAATTCCCTTGCATGCTCAGCGCATAGAAGCTAGAAGGCTTTCAAACTGATCCATTTAAAAAGAAAAATGCAAATAATTAATGTTTTTCATTGATATATGTAGATATTCTCCAATACCCCCTTTAAGAATGAGTTCCCTAGCAATTAAGCAACCACTGTTGGAAAACACTGGCTTGCCCTATCACAATTGGCTCCAATATACTTGCTCTGCTTCCATCTTTCTTCCATGCAATCCTCTCTACATGATATGACCAATTATATTAATATTCTTAAAGTTCACTTCTGTTCATGTCACTCCCCTCACTAAGAATATTCAATAACTTTATTATCCTCCCAAACTTTTCCTCCATATTCCACTCATATGAACACTAAGCAACAGCCTCACTAGACTACTTGGTTTTTACTTATAGAAAAATGTTTTTAAGAGTATCATTTCTTAAAGGCAAAATTTCAAACATTAGAAAAATTCTAAATTGTATACATCTAATACATCCTCAAAATTATTAAAACAAAATTGACAGAATTAAAAGGACATACAGAAAAATTCACTGTCAGGGTAGGATATTCTAACACATTGCTATCAGTGTACAATAGAAAATGCAGACAAAGAGTTTATAAAGGTAGAGGGGGTTTAATAACACTATTGACAAGTTAATCTAATTGACATATGAAACACTGTTTCCTACCACTCCAGAATAAAACACGTTTTTATTTATTTTTATTTTTGTTGTTGTTTTTGGGTTATTTTTTGTTTCTGTTTTCCTTTTATTGATTTTTGTTTGTTACACCACCTTTTTAAGTGCACATAGGTTATTTGCCAAAATTGACCATCTCTTCTTAAAGTAATCTCAACAAATTTCAAAAACTTGAAATCATATAGAATAACTTCTCTGATTGCAATAAATTTAAACTAAAAGTTAACAATGAAAATTAATCAGGAAATCCTTAAATACTTGGAGACCTTGTAAATCTAAATTTGGACATCTTCTATATAACCTATGTGTCAAAGAGGAAATCACAGTGGAAATTAGGAAGTATTTTGAACATAATGAGGTTGAAAATATCATATATCAAAACTTGAGAAATTCATCTAAAGCTCTCTTGAAAGTAAATTTGTAACCTTAAGTAAATATGATAAAAATTACTGGAGAATCAATAATCAAGTATCCAGTTCAAGAAGGTAGAAAAATAGCAGCAAATTTATTCCCAAAGAAAGTAAGAGGAAGGATATTATGAAACAAGCAGAAAACAATGAAATATGAAGGAAACATATAGTAGAGAACATTAACAAAGCAAAACATTATTCTTTGAAAAGAATAAATAAAAATGTATAAGGCCTTAACAGCATTTATCAAAAAGAAAAAAATAGAAAAGGCATAAATAACCAATGAGAGAAAGGGAACCTAAGTATATTGAAAAGATATAAAAGGATGTAATGAACAAATTTCTAGAAAACACAACATAAAAAAAGAATCCGAATAATTTCATACCCAATAAAGAAACTGAATTTGCAATTAAAAACCTTCGCATGATGAAAAGTCCAAGCTCAGATAGCTTCACCAGGAAATTCTTAAATGTATTTAAGGAAGAAATAATATGAATCTTACATAAAGTCTACCAGAGAATAAAAAAAGAATTCATTTTATGAGGTCAGCATATCCTTGATACTAAACCTGTTAAAGAAATTTATATATCAGTTTCTCTTGCAAACCTAAATGTAATTTCTCAAACAAATATTGGCAGACCAAATCCAACAATTACCAGGTTGGTAAATTTTTGTTCATTGTGTTTTAAAATAAAGGTGAAAAATGATATGGTCATTTCAATAATGAAGAAAACATTTAATAAAATTCATTATCCATCCACAATTTTAAAAGGAAAAAAAAAAACACTAGCAAACTAGGAATAAAAGAAAACTTCCTTAATTGGATAAAGGTTAACTACAAAGAACCTATAACAAACATCATTCTTAATGGTGAAATGTTGAAGGCTCTCCCCCTTAAAATTAGATACAATACAAGTATGACCCATATCATGACTTCTATTCATCATATTGGAAATTCTTACCAAAGCAATAAGACAAAAATATTATAAAAGAAGAAATTAATCTGTCATTATTCATGAACAATATAATTGCCTATGTTGAAAAATGAAAATAATCCACAAATTAGACACTCTATGAACTAATAAGTAAACTTACCAAGATTCTTTGATCAAGGTTTATATAAAATTATATTGTATTTCTATATAACTGCAAAAATTAGAAAACGAAAGAGTGAAAACATTCCATTTTAATGGTATCAAAAATCTCACATATTTGAGAATAAATAGAACACAAGATATGTAAAATTTCAGTACAGAACAATTCAAAAACATTATTGAGATAAATTCAAGGAAGAAACCATGTTCCTGAATTGAAAGAAAATATTGTAAAGATTTCACTTTTCCCCCAAACTGATTCATAGATTCAATTTGATCCAAATTTTAGTGGACACTGACAAGTTGATTCTGAAATGTGTATGGAAATACAAAAGCCCAAGAACAGCCTGACAAGCTTAAAGAATAAAATCATGTCTGGAGCACTTACACTACCAGATATCAAAATGATATGAAAAAGCTAGAGTAAATAAGACAGTTTAGCATTGGCAGGGGGGTAGAAAAATAAACCAATGGAATGAGAAAGTATCCAGAAGCAGAGCCACACACATTCAGTCACTTGATTTCTGACAAGTGTCCTGGCAGTGTACTGAGGAAAGTAAAGGGAGGGACCTTTAAGAAATACAGTGATTATGAAAAATCAGAAGCAGGCAGAAGGGACTTGAAGTAAACAGAACGTGGAAGATCACAAAGCGTATCCATATGTAGCCTGTGACAGGTAAGGATAACTGAGGCTGAAAAAATTGAAGTGATTTACATTCAAGGCCAGAAACTCCTTCCTCTGATTCTCAATCCAATGTTCCTTCCATGATATCTCCTGTTTGATTGGAAGTGTGAGACTCCAGAATCATGTGCTTTTCGCTTCTTATCCTCCATTGTTCAGTAATTTGCAATCTGGTCTATGAAAATTAAAACCATATAGATTTACTGGCTAGATCATTTTATTTAAAACTCTATAATAGTCTAGGCAATGCTACATTAATTTACATCAAAGTCTACACAGTTAAAAATTTCATGAATACTGTATGAGTATAGGAGAGTCACAATTTTCTATAAGACTTTCATATTATAAGGTGGTTGGAGGAGGTAGAAAAGAGTGGTAAGGGGCCAGTGAAGAGTACACCAGAATATTGAGTTAATTCCATTTACTCATCATGTTCCTACTTCCTGACTTGGATGCTAGGTTCTTATTTGTGGTTACAGATCCCTTACATGGAGGGAAGTGGGGTGAAGAAATAGAATGCTTCCATGTAGGAGGCTAATGTCAGCCCTTATGAGCAACACCATCTCACTTATCTGAAGGGAAATTGGAAAAGAAATGTGCACTAAATAAACTAAATTTCCCATAAATGTGTTTGAGATTCTTAAAAGCTAGACTCAGGTCCTTGGTTCTCTATTTTTAAAGTTATCTACCAAGATATGGAATTTGTAAAAGAACATTTTGAGAATTTTCAAAGAAATGAAAGATGCTAGATCAGGGCAAATAAAAAGTTTAGATAACTATTTTTTACCTTGTCTAGATCCTCTACTGTAATACAGATTAATTATATCTAATAAATTTCTAAACAGAAAAAAATAGTACTAAATAAATGGTACTAAATCAATTGGACTTACATATGGATGTTGAATCCTTCTTCTATCAAACACAAAAATAAATACCACAGTAAAATGTCTTATTGATCTTGAGTTAGGCAAAGATATTTTTAAACAGGACATAAAAGATTGATAAATTAGGACTTTATAAAATTAGGAATTCCTGACATCAGGAGTATGAGAAGCTATTCTCAATATATAAATCTTGGGCAAAGGTTCTTTACCAACAATATATAAATAACTTCCATGAATCATAAAGAAAAAGACAGAACACCCAACTTTTGATGTGGGCATAATCCATTAACAGGAGCATCAAGGCGGGCAGGGGGAAAATATATCCAATGACCAGTAAATATATGAAAAGCTGCTCAACATCATTTGACATCAGGGAAATGCAAATTCAAACCCCAATTAAATACCAATACACATCCATCAGAATGACTAAAATTTAAAAGATAGTACTAAAAAAGTATTTAAAAAGATAGTACTAAATGTTGGTGAGGATATGGGAACAAATTAATATGAGAGTATAAATTGGTATGATCACACTAGAAACTGTTTTGACAATATCTACCTATAACTCTGCAATTTTCATTCCTCAGGTTACTCAACAGAAATATGTATGTATGTGTTTTCACCAAAAGACATGTACAAGATGTTCATTGAAGCTCTATTTAGAAGAGCTCCAAACTGAAAACAATTCCAATGTCTATCAATAACACATAGAAAAAAAAATATTGCTACATGCAACACTATGAACAATCTCACAGATAAAATGCTGAGTGAGGGAAGCCAGACTCAAAAGTGTGCAAATCGTATCATTTAATCTGTAGTAATAAAAGTCAAGAGAGTGGCTAACTTTGGGGAGGGGCAGGGCAATGACTGTGAGATAGAACAAAGTTCCTGCAGCGCTGTAACATTTCACTTTATGAAAATTTACTGAGTTTCATTCTTGTTATTGGTGCATTTTTCTACAATATATGTTACACTTAAAATGAAAATAAAAGGCAAACAAATGTGAATGTGTTACGCAAGCCAAGACTGATAGATGAAGCTAGATGATGGGTAATAGATACTTGATAGCTCTGCAGACAGACATTTTTAAATTCCTATATACTATGCTCAGCTTTTGCTAAATAGAAAAGGAAGCATTGTCAGTTTAAGCATTTACATTGTCCATAAAATAAATCCTTATGAGGATTCAGGAGAAGTACAACTATTTGTTGTGTTAAGAGTAGATGGGACTTTCTTCCAGGGATCCTCATAAAAGTATAATGAGAAATGTAATTAGGAGCATTCTCTAAAATCTGTAACAATTTTGTGAGACTTTTTCTGTCAGCTGTCAGGATAAGTGAGTGGAATCACACCATTCACACCAAGTGTGAATTAACACCAAGTGTGAATTAAAACGAACTTTGTGGGGGATTATAGGCAAGTTAGTTTCTTCTCCCTTCAAGCTTTCCTGCATTTGCTCTGTACTTGTATCCTAGCATTTACCTCACTGAATTTGCATCTCTCCTAACAATCAGCACAGTATCTTGCAAGTAGCACATGCTAAACTTTGGATGGATGGCTGGATGGACGGATGGATGGGGCACTCGACACCCAAAATGGGGTGAATGGAATACAGCAATGGGAAAAAAAAGAAAACTCCTTCCCAGTTTGGCAGTAGGCAAAATCTCTGACATTTAGAAGCTTTCCATTTGAGACAGGTATTATTGATAAAGACAGATATAAATGAACTACAGTGACATTGGACTAGTATAAAAATTAAATGTCATGTATTAATCATGTACACAACCAAGCAATCTAACTTTACCACACTTTTTTTCATTTTCCATCCTTTATTTTTTCATTTCCTATTCTATCCTGAAAATAGCTATTTGACAATGTCAGTGCAAAATGCAAGATGGTATCATTTGCTATACCAAAGTTAGAAGCAATTAAAGGAGGATCTTAAGGTCCAAGACTTTTTGCTTGAGCTAACTTCAGATTTTGTTCAGTAAACCTTTTTTCTGATAGAGTTTTCATTTCAATTCCTTGCTCTTTCCCACATTTTAGCCAAGTCCTTGGCGCAGCTGGCAGGTGATGGAGCATTCTTGTAGCTGAAATTGCATTTGTCACTTTGGTATCAATGTGTCCTGTCTCTTGGGATTGGTTTAGTCTTATCTCTAAGTGAAACTATCTGTCTTGTATTTCCCCTCTGAGTGAGATTTATGAGGGAATGCATTTGAATTGCTCATCTCTCTCTAATGCAGTCATCATTCTGACACTAAAATGCTTCAGAACTTCCCCCTCCTTGCAAATGAAATGTTCTCTTTTTGCTCAACTAGCCTGTCCTGTCTTTTGCCTATAAAAAGGCAGCATAAGATCGGAGGGGGAGGCGCTTCCAGGCCAACTTAGGCTATAGCTAGGTACATGAAGAACACTTCATTTATAGCCGATTCATAAAGAGCTGTTTTATGAGATAAATCTCTTCTTAGTCTGAATGATCTTAACAATGCTGCATTTAGTCCTATCTTGCAAATAGTAAAAGGCAAGCAAACATTTGGTTAATTAATTGCATAGAGAGGACTGGTGCAAAAACACGCCCAACACATGGTGACTATGAACACGTAGTTTACAAATAAGAAAGAGAAATGTTATATGTTATTTCCTTTGTCCTCATTTCTAATTTCAGGAACGCTCCCTTGAAGATGGAAGGAACTGCCTTAAAAGAATTAAAAATGAATATACCTCCCTACTGTCTTATGATACCATTTCCTAATGCCTTAACCACTGCTTGCTTTCTGTGCTTTCCAAGAGTAACTAAAATGGCTTTTTAAGAGATAATTTGGTAGATGGAGACAGAAGGTGGCTACTAAAACTTCATTAATGAAAAAAAAATCATGTCTTACATAAGGATTTAGATGTCAGCCAATACAGGTCATAATCTTAGCAATACCAGCTATACTCAGTGGTGTCTACATCAAATCTAGATCCAATGAACTATAAGCCTTCGAAGACTTTCTTCAAGTTCTGAAATTCAATTATTCCATGAAACTTGTATATTCCCTAAAGAATAGAGAACTAGCATAACTTACCAGCCCAGAGACTAACTTTCTGCTTTCCATTTAAATATAGAGGTCTTACAGGCACTTCAAATGAACATAGTCAAAACAGTTTTCTTGCTTCCTCCAGTGCTCTCCAAAAACCTACTCCTTCCCCCTCTGAATACACCACCAGAATCTATTTCAATTGCTCAAGCCAAAAATTTAGGAATTATTTTCACTTCCTCTTTTACCCTCACCTTCTATAGCCAATCCATGTCAAATTTAATGCAAGAGAGTATTAACAATCTCATTTTTCTGGAGTGATAAGCCACTTCCTCCAACACAGGTTGGTCTGCTTTGATCTACATCTACCTGATTCCTACATCTCTCTCAATTGGTCCTGAACTTGGGATGGGGGAAAAAGCCATTTATTCACCACCAGCACCCAAATCCCAACAAGTATCACAACCAGGTGGCTTTTGTGTCATTATGTTTCTTCAGGCTCCATAACAGGAGCTACCTGATTCCCACCTACAGCCTAGCCCTTGGTGCAAATTCTGAAACCTACTCAGCCAAAAAGCAGAGAAAATATAACAACATGCCATAAACCATCCTTTACTGTTGCCCCACCATCTGACCTAACATTGTGGTTCCAAAGCCCAGGTTCTTCTTACATGGTCCTAAAAACAAGCCCTTGCCTTGAACCTAGTTCAGACTAAGGACAAGACAAGTTTCTTGTGGAACATGGAAAGCCAAAACAGTGTAATCTTACATTTGGGTGACATATATAATTCACCCAGCCCTTTTTCATGCTTTATCTGATACTTAACTAAAATTGAATATTGCTCATCTCCAAATGATGGGTATAATCTCTTATTCTTTGTTCAAATGTTAAACTGTCTAAAACAAGAGATACAAATCATAATATATGTCGATTATACTCGATGAGCAATCCTTGGAAAAAGTTCTGAGAGTCTCTCTCCATAAAGCATAGGGACTGAGGATTTCTATTTTCCATGGATATCCCCAATGAGCTCACATTCTTCTGGGGGCAGCTGCTACCAAAATAAACTATAAAATTCAAATCTGGGACAACTGTAGTGGAAAGCCTTCCCTCCATAACAAAGTAGGTAATCATAGAGAGCAAAAAAACCCAATGCACTATTCATAATTATAATTCTGGATCTTATACAATCATCATAAAAGCCAAGGATGCTTTCAGTTTATATTACTAATAATTTAGGCATCATATGCCTATTTATAAAATTCCATATCAGCTTTCACATGCAGTTTGGGGAGTTCTATACTTCCACTTTCTGTAAAGATGCTTTAAAATATTGATTGCTCCAAACCTTGAAATGCATGTATTAGATGACTCTAATAATGCTCTCATGAAATAACTGGGACCAATTCCCTCAAAGCTGGCCAGTCCTCTTGTTCCTGGACTCTTTATTCTAAATGGAACTTGTTGAGAAAAATGATGAACCCTGAGTCCATGATCCAAAAAAGTAGCTGTTTAAAGTACCAAAAGAGCCATTTGGGCCATGCCTCCATAAAAAAGATTTTTATAATCCCTCAAAAAGGTTCTGTTTGTAAAAAGAAGAGGAAATTAGAAATTCTAAGTTGCGTTCATATTGATGGATCCTCCTGGAACTTGGGACTCGCCATATAAAATTTAGTAGAATGGATTGAAAATGAGAAACTGGGACCACAAAAGGAATTATCTTGGGGCAAACGGAAGCATACACAGTTAAAAGGCAAAGGAACCATCTCTTGGGTTTTAACAAATTCAAATGAGGTATACTCTCACTGAGAGCTTGTCAAAGTACATCCCCTTGTATCCTTGCTTAAAGTTCTCCATCAATATTGTTCCAATATGTGGATTTTAGACCCTCTCGGATCACTTCTGAAAGAAAGGACCGCTATAGTGTCTTAAAGGCCATGCTATTACATCGGAAAGAACCACATTTCTACATGTACAAGAATATTTTGGAGGGAAGGGAGAATATATTAGAGAAGAAAAGGATATTGGCCTGTTTTTATTATACATGTTATTTCCTAGAGGGCTAGAAGGAAGCCCCAACCATGACTTAGCCATTGGGGGTGAGATAGAAGAATTTGGCTCTCATGGTAAGAGGACAGCGAGACATCCTCTATTGAAATTACTTTTCCCTATTCCTTTGTTTAAATTCTGGGCTGAGTTATTTAAAAATAAAATAAAAAAAACTGACCAAAACAAAAAAAGAGCAGAAACAAGAGAGCTGGTTTACTTTCACCTCCCTCAGTCCCAATTCCCCATTTCTAACCAAATAAAATACTCCAATTGTCTCTCCATTTAAAACATTTTTTTCTTTTTTTTCTTTTTTTTTTTAAGATACTTAGATTACATAAATGTTATAAAAAAAAATATAGGGATTCCCATATGCTCTACTCCCCATACCTCCCACACCCTCCCACATAAACATCCTTCATTAGTGTGGCACATTCATTTGCAATTGAAAAATGCATCCTGGGGCTTTGCCACTGAGCATGGACCATAGTTCACACTGTAGTCTACACTCTCTCCCACACAGTTCTGCATGTTATGGGATGATATAAAATGGTCTATATCTGTCTTTGCAGTGTCATTCAGGATAATCCAAGTCCCAA
Source organism: Cabassous unicinctus (assembly GCA_029593785.1). Lineage (NCBI taxonomy): Eukaryota > Metazoa > Chordata > Mammalia > Cingulata > Chlamyphoridae > Cabassous > Cabassous unicinctus. Next base: position 28,979 of record JAQZBX010007066.1, read on the forward strand.
AAAAGTCCCTGTATTATAACTGTTTTTCCCTCTCCCTGCCCCCAGAGCCTCCAGTGGCCACTACCTTAAAGCTTTTCTGATCTTTCAATGGAATTGATTTCCATATTAAGTGAACTACAGCTGACAGTTCATGCTTAGTGGCATTGCCTGTATTATGTGGCCTACAGCTCATCCGCGCAGATCCTTTTAAGATAATTGATAAAACAGAAATATGCCTTAGGTCAATACCATAAACGACTGCAGCAATGGTCTGTAAATGCAAGAAAAATAAGCAGAACCATCCTATTTTACCAGAGTCTCACAACATGCACACAACGGGCCTTTATCCTAAGCCCCAGAAATAATGGCAAATATGTTGTGGTAGGAAGGAAAGAAATGCATGCAGCCACACTTTTTAATAATAAAAAGAATAAAAGGCAAAGCTAGGGAAAAATTGAAGATACTCTAAGCCAATAACCAGACATACATTTTACAAGAGTGTTCCTGCCAAAACTCATTTGGCCCATGACACCTTCTCCCTCTCCAGGTATCCTGCGTAGCTTTTCCTTTCTGCCTTTCCTCTCCCAGGGGTTACTTGCAGAAGGACCCTACCAACACATCATTAGCATTAAATTTGCCTTTCTGAAAAGCTGATTTGTTTCTGCCTCCTTGAATATCATCTACACCCTGATTTTAGCCCTCCCCCGCATAATTGATTTCCATCTCTAAAACAAAGTTGTCTCAGGGGCTTTAAGAAAAGTCTTGGAGGAATAAAATTTGCTTTTTTGTTTAAAGAGTAATAATGTTCTGTGATTATTAAATAGTAATAATATTCTAGAAATAGGTTAAACTGTACATAATGAAAAAAAACTAAAGTGGCTTAAATAATCAAGAAGTTGATCTCATTCTCTAACACAAAAGAAGTCTGGAACAGACAATCCTGGGTTGTTTTGGCAGCTGAGTGGGGCAATCAGGGATCCACATTGCTTCTACATCTCTGTGCCACTATCTCCAAATGTGACCGTGGCCCTAATGGCATGGATAGAGGATGAAGCTCCAGCCATCACACACATGTCTCAAATCAGCACCAGGAAGAAATTAAAGGCACCTCTCTACCTTCCGCATCTAAGGAGACTTTTTAGAAGTACCACAGACTTCTTTTGCTTATATCTCCTTGAGAAGAACTTAACCACATAGCCCCACTTAGTGCAAAGGAAGATGGGAAATGTCAGGCAGCAATGCACCCAGCTAAAATCAGAGCTCATTTGCTTAAAAAGGAGCAGTGGACATTGGCATACATGGAGTCAAATGCTTCTCTCATTATTTTAGATAGCTAGGAGTTGTCTATGCAATCATCTTCACCATCATCGCAGATGACTTGTACATTTTTTATCTGTGCCAAGTCCTTTACATACATTGTTTCATTTAATCCCCTGTACAAATCGTTAAGGCTGGTACTATTACAAATCCTATTTTACAAATTCTAAAAATAGGCTTAGAGAAGTTGTCAGTTTCCGAAGGCCACATATAAGTGGTAATGTATTTAACCTAGGTCTATGTATCTCTAGAGTCTGAGCCCTACATATGAAATGTCATTATTTCATAAAAAGGTACCTTCGACAAATCACAATGATGCTCAAGTCAGATAGATTGATGTCAATAGCCAATCTCCTACAGTACGTCCAAAGTGAACAAATATTAATCTATCATATGAATCAGTAACTATGTTATACCTGATGCTCTTTAATTATGGGCAGATTAACCACACTATTTGCACAACAGTGAGGACTGAGAACAAATACACATTTTGGTGTTATAATGAAATAAAAGAGAATAAAATTAGCATTTAAAATCAATTTCATAAAGGTGATGCACAAAAATGATTTTAAGTATCTGTCCTTTTCTTAGTTATAAAAATACTAGTAAGACATTCAGATAATTTGGAAAAATAGTTTTAGATTACTCAAGGACTCAACATTATTATAATTTAATTATATTTTAATTCATTTTACCTTCTTTTCATATGTATCTTTTTATGAGTCATGGAATCCAGATAAATTGGTACATTGATATTTTTCATTTCTCTTAACTTTATACACTAAGCATGGTAGACATAGTAAAATAGCTACATCAAATTCCATTGAGTGGATGCACTATAGCCTGCTAAACATTTATTAGCTTATTCTAATATTTCACTATTCTCAATTGCTAAATGAAAATTAGGCAGAAATGAGAAAATATCACTAAACCAGATTATCACAGCATTTCTCTTATTTGTAAGTTGTTTCCATAATCAGTATTGATGACCAGAACCTTCCCCACAGCCATGTTGCCATTTAAGTAGTTCAACTAACATATAGTAAAACCTGTTAGTTTCTGTCACTGGGCCTGGTACTGTGTATTCATACACAAAGATGAATAAAACACAGTCTCTGCTTCAAGGAACTCAGTCTCATGGGGGACAGAGACCAGTGAAATGTCAACTATTGGTCAAAGTCTTCACAGAGTGTCCATAAGGGTGGGCTCAGTCCAGCCCAAGCACCAGAAAAAACTGCCTGGAGGAGAATCTCATCACACTCACATACCTGCAGACATGCCAAGACAAACACCTTGGACTCAGCTCCCCAATTAATGAGTCCATTCTGTCCCCAGAACCCCAAATCAAGACTTCCTGTGCTCTCCCCATGTTCTCTATCCAATGCCACACTCCCCCATCACTGCCTGAGGTATCAAAGAATCAGAGGATGGACTTCTAGATGCCTAGCACAGAGGACCTTGAGGTCATGTAAATTCTGCTCTATAACCTATGGATGGTCAATAATGAGGGAAAAGATCATGCTTCTTACCATGCCAGTGGCATGTGGAAGAGAAAGTGACACTCTGAAATGGGTTCTGGAGTTTGGTATTCCAATTTTAAAGGGAAGAGAGGGAATGAAGGAAGCTGAGTCAAGTAGAACTGGAATGACCTCACAGATTAGTATAAACTGTGCTGGGAAGGACCACCGACAGAGTGCATGAACCAGTTAAAATTGGTTTGCCTTCAGGACTAGCTTTGGTAGAACAATTTCAGGAACTTGGTGACATAAAATCTTTTCAAAAGAATGCAAAGATTATGCATTCTATAGTTAGAACTAAGGCTTAAAATCTGCTCACATTTATGAAGGGTTGCACATTAGTTTGAATAAGTTTTTTTCCCCAAGAGAAATTATAGGAAAGCCATATGAAAGAAAAAGCAAAAGAATGGGAAGTCACTGGGAACTTAAAGTAGGAGAGAAGAAGAGTCCAGTGACAGAGAAAATAACAAGAAAAAGGGTGGCTTGAGTCTCTAGAAATGAAAATCATTTGCTTCATTATTGTACCTAGTGTTGACACTTTTTACATTCAACAGCATTTCAACATTATTCCCCATGCTGTACAATCCAAGACAAAGTCAGTACTAACTCAGATTATTCTGGATACTTTCTGGGAGCAATTCAATTCTTCTTGAAATCTCCACAGATTTACTACCTGTAAGTGCAGGGGCAGCCCAGCAGAAACATTTATAATCAGGACCCTTACTCTTTGATATGGGAAGACTTTAGGTGTAGACAGTAACCAGAGGCTATGTCTTTTTCTAAAATACAGTATCTTGAATTGATAGAGCAACTTTTCAAAACATCCTCAAAATAACTCCTTTAAATATCAGATTCCCATCCTGGAGAGCTCTGCCACATTCTCTAATGTAACACATAGAATCCCCTGAATACTGGGGCAATGACTATTGAAGAAGGATGGTCCATTGACGGGCCCTTGATATTGATGACTGTGCTTATGAATCTTTACTCTTGAAATGGAAACTTAGCCTAGTATTATAGGGTGCCTAAGAGTTATCTCCTGGGAGCCTCCTGTTGCTCAAATGTGGCCTCTCTCTAAGCAGAACTCAGCATATAAATACATTACCTTCCCCCCAGCGTGGGACAGGACTCCTAGGGATGAGCCTCCCTAGCACCAAGGGATTAATACCAAGCACCAACTAGCAATGCAACTGGAAAAAGACCTTGACCAAAAAGGGGAAAAGATAAAGACAAATGTGTTTATATGGCTAAGAGACTTCAAAATGAGTCTCTTATACACATCTCAGCAGGATCTCATTGACTGCCAAAGAAGATACTACTCCAAATAGCAGGGTTCCTGAGGGCTCTGGAGACATCCAGACACTGTAGTCAGGGCAGATAGCTCAGGAGTTTGGTGCCCTGCCAGTGGGCCCTACTTTGGAATTTAGGCTCCCCAGGGTGACAGAGTTGGACTCAGTTGTAGTATCCTACACATGGCTCTTCTGTTCTTCTATTTGAACCTATAATTAGTACTAGAGTTGGTATGTGTACATTCAAGAGACTTAAATCTTTGGGCTGTTCATGTGCCATCTGGGCCTTGAATCTCAAAGGAGTTGCAACACCTACTCTCCAGTTCATTGGTCTCAACCAGGACAACTAACAAGGAGATGATGATGGACAACTACTATACCATGGAACTGAGAGAGTCTACAACTGCAAGCAAGAGAGTCCCATCCATTGGTCCTAATGGATCACAGCCCCCTCTCAATTAGAGGTGGAGTGGACATCACCATCCCAGAATCCTCAGGATTGGGGAATGAACTATGGACTAAAGTAGACTTACCGGTATTCTACTATAGACTTATTGTGATTCTAGCAACGGAAGAAATTATATTATTGATGTGGAGGCAGAGGCCACTGGAGGTTCTGAGGGCATGGAGAGAAAAAAACAGGTGCAATGCAGGGGCATTTTCAGGACTTGGGAATTGTCCTGAATGACATTGCAACAACAGATACAGGCCATTATATATCTTGCCATAACCTACAGAATTGGGCGGGACAGAGCATAAACTACAATGTAAATTTTAATCCATGCTTAGTGGCAAAGCTCCAAAATGTGTTCATCAATTACAATGAATGTACCAAACTAATGAAGGACCTTGTTAATGTGGGAAAATGTGGAGGTGATGGGAGGGGGGTATATGGGAATCCTCTATATTTTTTATATAACATTTTTGTAACCTAAGTATCTGTTTTAAAAAATAAGAGCAACGTGGCATTTTCAGAACATTGGAATTGTCCTGAATGATGTTGCAGTGATGGAAACAGGCCATTATATATCTTGTCATAACTAACAAAAATGTGTGGGAGTTTAAACTATAATGTAAACTATAATCCACACCTAGTGGCAATGCTCCAATACGTGTTCATCAATTGTAACAAATGTACCACACAAATGATGAATGTTGTAATGTGGGAAAGTATGGGAGGGGTAGGGAGTGGGGCATATGGGAATCCCCTACATTTTTTATGTAACATTTATGTAATCTAAGTATCTTTTTAAAAAATACTACTTGATTTCTAGAGTTACTATATAACTACAAATATCAAAAGAGTGTAGTCGGGAATTCTGCACATTAGGCATGATTGTTTTGTAAGCTCACACCTTCTCTAATTAAAAAATGGAAGAAAAAAAAAAACTCCTTTATAGAAATAGGCAGAACAAGAACTATTACCTCCATAGGTGACCAAACTGATTAACAATTGTATCAGTTAGGAAAGGCTAGGTTAGGCTATAGTAACAAACACTCCCCAAATCTCTGTGACTTAACCCCACAAAGGTTTATTTCCCACATACTCAAAGTCTGTTGCATGACTGGACAAATTGTCAACTGTGGTAGATTAAAAATGACCACAAATGTTTTTGTAGGTCCTCCCGTCACGAGGGAGAATCTATTCTCCCATCCTAAATCTAGGATGGCCTCATGACTTGCTCTGACAGATAGAGGGCTACAGATATAAATCTGTGTGAGTTCTGAGTCAAGACCTCAAGAGGCCTGCAGCTTCTGCTCTTGCTCTCTTAGAATTCTGCCCTCTCAAGAAAGCCCAGATTGGCCTTGTAGAGAAAAAGAGACAGTGTGTAAAGAGACCCAGCTGTTATAGACATTCCCACCATCCCAGCTGAGGCCCCACATAAGTAGGGAGGCAATGCTAGGCCATCCAGCCCCAACTGAGCTGGCCTACAGCATAAAAACCACCCAGCTAACCTGCAGAATCATGAAAGGTAATCAATAGTTTGGTTTTAGCCACTAAGTTCGGAGTGGCTTGTACTCAGTAAAAGCTAACTGATGTAACCAGGCAGCTGTACTCCACAGGCAATCCAGACCACCTCAATCTTTTGGAACCTCTCTATCAACATGTGCTTCCATGGTTGCCACAGCAGAGAAAGAAACCACCGGGAGGTCATGTGCTGGCAATTAAATATTTTCGCCAGAAAGGACTGATGCCACTACTTCTCACAACCCATTGGCCTAACCAGTCACATGACTCTGCCTAACTGTAAGAGGTATTAAAGAATTAGAGTCCTCTTTGGGGCCCAGAAGGAGAGATAAACCAGATATGGATAAAATCTAGATTTACCAAACCAGCAGACATTAATAACAGGCTGCTATCTTAGTACTTAACTGTCCTTCAGAACTGATTGGTTAGCACTAGGAACTTCTTTGTTTCCAATCCCATTTTGATTATTTTTTTTTGGTGTTTTTTTAATTGGTTTATAAAGTAAGCCAGTGCTGTCCATCTTGTTACACCAGACTGAATTCAATACTGAATTCAAATTATCCCAAATGTTGCCGGTAGCTGGTGAAGTATGTGTGAGCCCACATTAACTTTCTTAGGCCATTATATCATTTAATAAACCACTGCTTCATGAACAAATGTATAAGGTTTCCAACCACCAGGATACCAAAACTGCCACTAGGCATATGTTAAATGTAAAAGGTCAGAAATTCATGCCTTCTTATCTTCCTCTAAAGGAAAAAGCTATGGAGATATCTGCTTTAAATTATTTTATAATAGACTGCATTTAATCCCATAAACAATCAGTGAGAGAAACAAGAATGAGAATTTTTCTGCCTTCAGCTTAGCATTGTCAGAGCTCTAGAATGACCCTCATACGCTCAATCAAACTTTTATCAACTACCCTGACTAGAACAATAAGACACAGCAAAGGATTTTAGTAACCTAGCTCTTCAATTACCTTTAATAAGTGTGTTTAGAGCCTCAGATTTTAAGTAGTCACGGTTGAGCTGGCCATGAAAGTCATGGATGGAAACTCTAAGAAGAGGAAGTAACATTTTCCTTTAATACAGGACAAACAGAAAGAGCTTATCACAGATTGGTTTTTTCATTTGTTTGTTTTTAAAGAAGTTTTAGATTACATAAATGTTACATGAAAAATATAGGAGATTCCCATATGCCCCACCACCATCCCTTCCCATACTTTCCCACATTAATAACATCCTTCATTAGTGTGGTACATTTGTTACAATTGATGAACACACATTGAAGCACTGCTGCTAACCATGGCCTATAGTTTACACTCTGCCCTGCACAATTTTATAGGTTTTGACAAAATGTATAATGGTCTGTATCCATCATTGCAATGTCATGCAGGACAATTCCAATATCCCAAAAATGCCCCCATATTACACCTATTCTTACATCTCCCTCCCCTTAGAACCTCTGGTGGCCACTGCCTTTATACCAATGATAAAAGTTCTTCCACTGCCAGAATAACAATAAGTCTATAATAGAATAATTAGTCTACTTTAGTCCATTGTTCATTCCCCAGTCTTAAGGATTTTGGGATGGTGATGCCCACTTTGTTTCTAATTGAGAGGGGGCTTAGATCCCATGGGGCAGATGGATGGAACTATCTTGCTTGCACTTGCAGACAGTCTGTGTTCCTTGGGATGGGCGTTGTCCATCATCATCTCATTGTTAGTTGTCCTGGGTGAGTCCAATGAACTGGAGAGTAGGTGTTGCAACTCTGCTGAGAGTCAGGGCTCAACTGGTACGTGGACAGACCTAAGATTTAAATCTCTGGGACATGTATTTAACAAGTATATTGCTAATTATAGGTTCAAATAAAAGTGGCAGAAAAGCCATGTATAGAGAAACTATAAATGAGTCTAAATCTGTTACATTGGGGAGCATAAATTCCAAAGTAAGGCCCATTGACAGGTTGCCAAATTCCTGAGCTTGTATGCCCTGCCTATAGTGTCTAGATGTCTCTAGAGTCCTCAGGATCCCTGCTGTTTTATTTTATTATTATTATTATTATTATTAGGGTTGGGCACTATATTAGTTTCCTATTGCTATGCTAACAAATTACCACAAACTCAGTGGCTTAAAACAACACAGATGTATTATCATGCATATCTAAGGATCAGATCTCAGAAATGGGTCTCACTGAGCTAAAATCAAGGTGTTGACAGGACTGGTTCCTTCTGGAAGCTCTAGGAGAGAATCCATTTCCTTGCTTTTCCAGCTTCTAGAAGCTGCATGCATTCCTTGACTGGATAGCCCCTTTCTCCATCTTCAAAGTCAGCAATGGCTGGTCAAATGTTTCTCACATCACATCACTCTGACCTTGACTCTTCTGCCTCCCTCTTCCACATTTAAAGACCCATGTGATTACCTTGGGTCCACCCAGATAATCCAGGATAATCCCATCTCTTTATCCTCAATTTAATCACATCTGCAAAGTCCCTCTTGCCACATGTGTTGACATAGTCACAGGTTCCTGGGGATTAGGATGTGGACATCTTTAGGGCACCATTCACCACTTTCCCACAGGCACTCCTCCCAGTGTCCCAGGGAGCCTCACTTAACTGAAGTTCTCTTCCATGCACAAGTAGAAAAAAATTACAGCTTTGTCAGAAGTTTACAGTCAGCCAAGAAGTGACCAGCCTCAGCAGTGCCCACAGCCCTCAAGAGTCAGAGCAGAGGCTCAGTTCACTGAGGCTGTCCACACTTGGGGGGCTGAATGGGTCTCACTTCCATCCTTAACTTGCTTCTGCTCTGCCAAGTCCTTACAAGAACCTCTGACAGCCATCTTGGCCTGAATAAGCTGTTGTAGAAAGTGCGTCAAACAATACTTCAGTGAAGCAACCTCCAAGAGGGAAATTAGAGTGATACTAAAAAGTAAGGTTAAAGTTATGTCTCTGATTTCAGCTTTATTACATTTTCTATTCTTGCTGCTGCACTTTATGAGGGAGGTTTTTAATCAACCTGAGTCTCCTGGCTTCCTTGCAAACCAAATAGAACTGTTTTCCTTTGTAAAATCAAATCTAATAAAATTTCTCCATGAATCTGCTCTATTGGGAAAAGGTACTCCAGAGCTTTAAGAAAATAAATGAATGGTGCAGCCTACATAGAGACATGAAGTAGAAAATGATGGGTCATCTTCTGAGCACAGACTTTTAAAATATTTCAATCAGGATGTCGGGTAGTGACTTCCATAGGGAAGCTTCCAGCAAAGAGGTGGTGGATGACAAAAAGGGCAAGAAGACAAGTTAGGGATCTCAGAAAGGAAAGAAGAGATTAGAATTAGAAGTCAACGTGACCCAATGCAAATGACCTATACTGTGTCACATTTCCTGCATTTTATTCAATTAATATTTTGACCTACGACGTCCCAGGCTTGGTGCCATTGGAGATATAATGGTGGCATCTCTGCCTTTGAGGAACTCACAGTCTAGTGATGGAGAGAAGCATACATCAAACGACTGGAGGAATGTATGATATAAACTGAGATAAGATCTATGAAGGAAAGTCTCAGGCTCTATGATAGCATAAGAAAGGAGATTCAAACCTAGTCTGGGAGGGAGGTAGCCAGGGAAGGCATCCTTAAGGAAGAGAAATTGGAGCTTAGATCCAAAATAAGAGATGGTGTTAGTGGAAGAGGTGGCTGGACAAGCATTCCTCACAATCAGTATATGCAAAGGTTTTGCATCTAATAACATGGCCTGGCATAGGGCTGTTGACACGTAGGATGAGACAAAATGGAAGAGGCTGCAACATAGAGAGAGATAGAGCCACAGAAGTGAGGCGAGGGCTGGGGAAGTGGGCCACAGTTGCAGGAAACAGCAGAAGTTCCTTGACAATATTCAGGGAATAGGCAAGTGGGTGGAGCTCTGATGAGCACAGGATGGAAGTGTTCAGCACTCCAAGAGGCAGCAGACTCAGGAAAATATGCACCATTAGAAGAAGCCCCCACTCCCAGGCTTCAAGAAGGGCTTGATGTTAATTCCCCTGCATATCTGCCAAGGTCAGAATTGGTCCCAGATACCAGAATAATGCTGCAAGTGTAGCTGCTGGTCAGCTACAACCATGGGGGTAGAATAGGATGGGAGAGGAGCATCAGTGAAGCAGTAAGTCCTGACAAAGAGGACATCATATCCTGCAAAAGGTTGAAGATGAAGCATGATGACTCTTGTCTTAAAAATGATCATCAGATCATCATCATCATCAGGGAGACAATGCAGGGACTGCTACAAAGAAAAGCAGGGGTGATTTGAGAAAGTGTTTAACATTTTCCATTTCAACACATATGCTCAACTTTGTTATGTGATATGGGAGTTCTCTGTGTGTGTAAAGCACTTAGTCCAGAGTAACTGCTCATTATGCAGGACCTGGTAGTCTTTCCTAATCCACCTATTTCATTACTCAGATAAGAACAATGTGCCCAGAAAGACGAAATAGCTGAAACTTGAGTATTTTGATTCCCACTATACTCTTCCTACAAATGACATTTGTCCTCCCTCAGTAAGTGAAGCTGAGCTAGAGTATTACAGTGTTGCTAATGGACAACAGCAAAAGATGGACCAGGAAGGCAAGGTTTCTACTAAGCCAGTGTAATAAACTGATCCATTCTTCTCTATGACTTCTGGGGTTTCTATGTTGCCTTTAAAAGCCTCTGCCACTACAAGATGTTTCAAATATTCTTCTCTATCTTTTAATACTTTAATAGTTTCATTGTTTACATTGTGATCTTGAAAAATGTTTGAGGAATTTTAGGCAGGAAAATGATGTGATCAGATATTCATAGTACTGCATCCTCTGACTTCTGTGAAGAGAGGACTAGAGCGAAACAAGGTAGGGTTAAGGAAGGTCAGGGAGGAAGTTGTGGTGATGGTCCAGAGATAAAAATGTGATGGCACCTATTCCATGGGTGGCAATAGGAATGGAGAGAAATAAATATTTGAGAGATGGTAACAATTGGAGTCAATGGCATTAAGTGATTGCATGGTGGAGGCCAAAGTGAGGGAAGAGGAAGAGTTAATCACCTGTTTTGTTTTGTTTTTAGTTCATCAACAGATGGTTGGCATTCACTGAGAAAATATAGGATAAGGAACAATTTGGAAAGGGTATATTATGGGCTCAGATTAGCTACAGTTTGAAAAGTAGGAAAATGGAAAATCCATAGTTGGACTTTATAGTTCTAGAACATATCAGATGAGTCTGGTATGAAGATATAGATTCATTACCATACAGATAATAATTAAATAGATGGAAATAGATTAAATTATCCAAGGGGGAGAATGTAGAGTAAAAATCAAAAGGATCCTAGGACAGAACCTCAAAGAACCCCATAGGAGTGAACAGGGTCACCAGGGCAGTGAACGTCATAAAAGAAGGGTCCTCAAAAAGAATGTGAAAGTCAAAAATGTAATAAATGGCATTTGATTCTAAATATAAAATCTTAATATTTGCCATGACTTGTCAAATATTGCCTTTAAAGCAATAATGCTTCTTACCACTGCCAGGTTAATTCTCTCATTTAAATCCACTAAGCTATCAAAGAGTTATCAATAATAACCATGAAAAAATCCAGATGAAGCAATCTACACATTTTCTGCAGAATAAAGTTGAATAGTAAAATATTTTAGGCTCAGATGTCAAGCTAAGAAAAATAGAAAAGTTCAGAATACTACATTTCTGTTAGAGACTTTTTGTCCAAAGTAGACTTTATAATATGGATTAAATATGTATATATATAGAACTATCTGTATTTTTATTTGCTTTCTAGCCTTGCTTGATTTTTGTACACATTCCAAATTTTAAAATCTAAGTATTGCTCAATAATTTGATTTAATACTGTTTTAGTCAGGGTTCTCTAGGGAAACAGAACTGACAAGCTATCTGTAAAAATTATGAGATTTTATAAAATTGTCTCATGTGTCTGTGGGGATGCATGAGTCCAAATTCCTTAGGGCATGCTGCAAGCTGACAACTCCAATAAAGATTTTTGATTTTGATTAATTCTCCAGGAGAAGCTGGCAGGCTGAAGTAAAGATGGAAATTCTCTCTTCTGACTGATGAAATCATCACGTCTCTTTTCAAGAGATTCAACTGACTGGATGAGGTATCTGTCACTGCTGAAGACAAGCTCCTCAGTTGATTATAGATGAAATCAGCCATAGATGCAATCAACTTACTGATGATTTAAGTCCACAAAATATCCTCACAGCAATAATTGGGCTAGTGATTGCTTGACCAAACAACCAGGCACCATTACCCGGCCAAGTTGAGACATGAGCCTAAACATCACACAAACCATATGTAAATTAGGTTTAATGTATTTAATAATGTTGGAGAGCCGATTTGTACATCTGAAAACTCAGCCATTGCAAAGAAGTTCCCCTTCACTTTTTTGAAGCAACTTGTAGGTATTTTCCCATTAGAAAAACTATCAGTCACAGCATTATAACCCTAATAACCCTTTCTAAAGTTCAAATACTTATTAATTCTTCCTTGACTCTACATCCTTAGGTAATTTGTTTGTTTGTTTGTTTGTTTGTTTTTCATCGTGTTTGTCTGCACAACGTGATTATCGATCTTGAGTATTGCAGAAGCATTCAAGAAGCTGTGAAAGAAAATGTTTCATAATATTTCTTATCAATTTATTTTGGCCCAGGAAGTTTGGAAGTTTTTTCAGAACTTTCAGGATTTATCCTAATCTCGCTGCACTATCGGTCTTTTCATGTTTTCTCATCCCTAAAGCATAGCTGGTTGACATTGTAAGTCTGCTCATCTTTTATCTGCCGTTTCCATTTTCTCTATTACTTTTTTCTTTCAAAGACTACCAGTTCAAAATCCTTCTCCATTTCCCCCTCCCTAGCTGAAGACTGACAAGAAACAATGACTAAACTGTCTTTTGCCAGAGGGTTCTTTACAGAATAAAAGTAGACATCACTTTATTTTTATAAAAATATCTGCAATAGAAGTTCCCCTTGTACCTAACACTCAACAAAAGGAAGAATGATTTTGATTTCTCTCTCTAAACAAGAAAAAACAAGCTGGCTTCATGCACCAGAAAGGCTTTCCTAATATTATCACACTTTATATTTAGTTAAGATATCAATGACTTTATATGGAAGGCTGTCCTATTTTATGGCCTATGTTTGTTTGTTTGTTTGTTTTTTACCATACTTAAGAATTTATGAACCTTCTAAGGGGAAGGGAGTTTGCAGAGATTCTAAAATAGAGGCAGGCCATATTTGGGTTTCTCTCATTTTAATTCACCCTGAAATCATTAGAGTTCTCCCAGGAATCAGCCCTCTGCCAACGTCCTTTCTCTGTTTTACACTCTCTTCCTAGGTGATTTCACCAAGTTCTACAGGTTTAAATAAAATCTGTAACCTTCAGGCTCTGACAAGAAAGAGTCTGAAAACCTTCCCATTTCAAACCTCCAGAAATACTGGATAAAATGTTCAAAATCATTTTAAATGTATGAACTGAGGTTCTAAAAAATAAAGAATGCCAGAAATGAAGAGGAAATGGAACACCAGAGTGCAACAAGCAAGTTAATGAGGCAGCTGCCTTGGAGTACAATCATCTGAAATCTCCTGTGGGAAATCTAAAGAGAGCCTCGGGTATACAGACAAAAAAAAATTGGCCAAATTATGAGAAGAAGTTGGCCCACCCACAATCACGGAGGGAAAAATGAAGGCACCTCTCTATGCAGTTGATAGAGCAAGAGGACAAAAACAAGTACAGATATAAAAATTTGAGCAGACAATTGACAAGCATAACATGATTAACAAGTTATATATAACATACATATAATGACTGTAGCTGAATTGTGTCCCCCCAAAAAGGTATGTTGAAGTCTTAATCCCCAGGACCTCAGATCGTGACTTTGTTTGGAAACAGGATCATTATGGGTGGATTGAGGCAAGTTAAAATGAGGTCATAATGGAGTGAGATAAGCCCCTATTCCAATTTGACTGGTGTCCTTATAAAAAGGAGAGAGGAGACATAGATGGACACAGAGAAAGAAGACGGCCATTGACAATGGAGGCAGAGATCGCCAGCTACCATCAGAAGCCAGGAGAGAGTTATAGAACAGCTTCTTCACTACAGGTTTCAGAGGGGGCTGGGCCCCACTGACACCTTGATTTTAGAATTCTAGCCTCCAGAACTGTGAGAGACTAAATTCTGGTTGTTTTAAGCCATTCAGTTTGTGGTACTTACTTATAGCAGCCCAAGGAAACTAAAACAATAACCCTACACCTAACAATTAGAGAAGACACATGTTAAGTGCATAATTAAAAGTTTATAAAAATTGACAACATACTAATTTTAAACCAAGTATCCATGAATGCCATAATGCAATAAAAAAATTTTCTTCCATATGCTAAAAATACAAAACTGCACTGTGAAATATATGAAAGAAGAAACCATGATGGAAATAATAAAATATTTAGAACTAAAACACAGTGTCTATCAAAAATAGTGGGATAGTTTGAAATTTATCTGGTAATGTAGCAGACTTGAATTATTGAAACCTTACTCCTGTATAATACTTTTATTTTCTTAAGATTTATTTTTTTTATTTCTCTTCCCGCCCCCCGCCCCCCATTGTCTTGCGCTCACTGTCTGCTCTCTGTGTGTTCTTCTTTGTCTGCTTGTCTTCTCTTTAGGCAGCACCGGGAACCAACCCCGGGACCCTCCACAGTGGGAAAGAGGCATTCAATCTCCTGCGCCACCTCAGCTTCCTGGTCTGCTGCGTCACCCACCATCTCTCCTCTGTGTCTCTTTTTGTTGCGTCATCTCACTGCACCAGCTTTTGTGCAGGCCAGCACTCCATGCAGGCCAGCACGCCTTTCACCAGGAGGTCCCTGGGAATCAAACCCTGGACCTCCCATATGGTACACGGGAGCCCAATCGCTTGAACCACATCTGCTTCCCTATATAATATTTGTAAATGTTTGGAAGAAAATATTGAAAATAAATGTTTAAATTTTAATAAGAAGGAAAAAAAAGAATATGAGGCTAAGTACAAAGCTGGAACATTAAACCAGGGAAATAAATGAACCCTGAAAGCATCAGCTACCTTAGGAGCATACATGCCCCCCAATGACCTAGTATTTCAGTATGTGGGGGGTCCTAGGCAAAGGATTTGGGTCCTGCCTAAAACAAGGAACCTGATTAGAGACCACCTCAGATAAAGCTGGGATTTGGATGGACAACTTCCTCAGAAAAGGTGAAATGGGAAAATAATAAAATAACGTCCAGAAGAGAACAGCAAAGAAAATTTTCAGTGTTAGGCCCAACTCTGCATGGAGGCTTAAATAAACAAATAAATAAATAAAATAAAATCTTTCTTTAGAATTCATGGCAAATTGTAGGCCATACAATTGGGGGAGGGCATGTACGCTCCTAAGGTGCTTTTGGCCTGAATATTTAATATCTAGTGGACCTAAACTTCACAAGCTAGTAATTGTAATAAAAGTACTTAGGGCTATAAATTGTCATTAAAGTATCACTTTAACCACATCATACAAATGTTGATATGTAGACTTTAATTTCTGTTCTGTTCTAAGATTTTCTAAGTTCCACTGAATTTATTTGTATTTCTTAATTTTTAAATATAAGTGGGTTTTTATATTACCTTTTTGTCATTTACTTCTAACTCAATTACATTGCTATCAAAAAATGTATAATAGTAATTCTTTAAAATTATGGTCTCATACAAAATTAATATCCCTAAATAAGTTTATTAATGTGTGTTTAAATAAATTTGTATCCTACCATTATTTATACAGATGGCTATTATATATCATGACCAAGAGGGTTTATCCTGAAATGCAATGTTGGTTTGACGTAAGAAAATTGTTCAAGACAATACAAACTTCTTCTGCACCAAAGGATAAAAATAAGATTAGTTAGGAAATTCAAAAGAAATATTCTATGAAGTTCAAGATCTATTTAAGATTTTTAAAATATCACTCAAAATAAAATCAGAAAACTATTTCTGTAATTTTGTAAAAGGCCATATTGCAAAGTCCTCCTGCAAACATATTTAATGGAGAAATTTTAGATTAATTTCTTTTATTTTCAGGAATAAGACTTGCTGTCACCTAAATGGTACCTTTCCTATTTTCTCCATTTCAGTTAATAACCACCACTATTCAGGGTCAAAGCTCTGAGAGTTGTCCTTGATTTCTCTTCTTCTATCACATCAAATATCTAATCCATCAGTAAGTCTAATCAGCTCTCTCTCCAAAATATATCCTGAAATATGTAAGTCTCTATTCATCTTTACACCTACTTCCCAAGTTAAGCCTTGTCCGTCTCTCGTCTGAACTTAGGCAATAACCTCTAAACTGGTCTGTTTCTCTTCTCCTCCCCTCTGTACAATCCGTTCTCCACATAGATGCCAGAGTAAGTTGCTTTAGATGTAAACCAGACCATCATGCATCTCTGCTCAAAACCTTCAATGGTTTCCACATCACTGTTAATAAAATCAGAACTTCTGACTTTTGCCTCATTGTCCCATATGATCTGGCCTTGGGCTGATTTTCAAGACTCCCCCTCTGATATGGTCCTCTAACAGGACACCCCAAACTTCTTCCTCCCTCAGTAGCTTGACATTTGCCGCTGCTTCTGCCTAGAATGCTCAGGTCTCTGCTCAAATATTATCTTCCTAGAGAACCATCCCTGACCACACTCACAAATAACCACTCCACCTAATCACTATCTCATTATCTTGCTTTATTTTCCTCATAGCATTGTTCTTCAAACTCATTATTTCCTTATGTCTGCTCATTTATTGCCCACTTCTCTCACTAGCAGGTAGGCTTTTTGAGGGCAAGGAAATCTGTCTTGCTCCCTGCTGAATGTCCTACATCCAGAGCACTACCTGCCACACAAGGGAACTCAATAAACATCTTTGAGTGAATTAATAAATATAACACACTGCTATTCAAAGTATGATCTGCAGACCACAAAGTGATTGTTACAGGTCTGCAAAAAGATAAATACAGAGAGAGTAAGCATTTAGAAACTTTTATAGCAATTAGATGTGTGCTTGGTCATTTTTCCAGTATTTTATTTTTACTGTGTTTTACAAAAAAGTGTTGGTCTGCAAGAAATTAGTAATAAAAACTGGATCTTCACCACAAGTAATTTGAGAAGCACTAGTCTAAGGTAGGTCTAGGTTAGAAAGTAGCTTTTCTGTGTCCATTTTTGTTTTTGTTTTCCATTACTACATTTATTTAATGTTCAATAAAATGAGTACATAAGACATGACAGGCCCTGGGCTAGATGCTGGGCATTGGAGATGCACAAGAGATACACCATGTCCTCAAGAATCTCACAGTCTCCTGAAGGAAACAAATGCATTAGAACTACAAAACAGTATGACAGAAACGTATACCAGGATCCTATCTGGGAACAGAGAAGAAAGAGCCCCCAACACTGCCTTGGGAGGACTAGGAAGACCTCCCAGGAGGGAGAAGGTCCCCAGATGGATAAGGGATGAGGGGAATTCTGGGCAGAGGAAAGGCATTTGGAAAATCATGAGAACACGGAACACTCAAAAAGCGCAAGTAGCAACTTGGGACTAGAATCCCTTGTATCTGAGTGTGGTGGAAGGAAAGACTAGAGAAAGACTGTGGTAATTTGTTTCATCATCCAAATATTTCCTGCTCCCATCTGCCCTTCTCTACAGGAGGATTCTAATTTCCTCTCGCATTGGCCAAGTCGATTTGAGCCTGTAATAGATGGAAGTGTGTTCCCCTAAAAAGATATGTTCAAGTTCTAATGCCACTCCCATGAATGTAATCCTATTTGGGAATAAGATCTTGGAAGATGTTATTAGTTAAGATGAGGCCAAACTGGATTAAGGTGGGCCCTAATCCAATATGACTACAGTCCTTAGAAGGAGAGGAAATTTGAACACAGGTAGAGATGACAGTCATGTGATAGAGGCAGATATTGAGATATACCACAGCCAAAGAATGCCAGCAAGCCACCACCAGAAACCTACAGACTTCAGAGGGAGCATGACCCCACTAACACATTGACCTTGGACTTCTAGCCTCCAGAACTATGAGACAATAAATTTCTTTTGTTCTAAACCACCTGGTTTGTGGTAATTTCTTATGGCAGTCTTAGAAAACTTAGACAAGGTCTGTGACATACAAGTCGAAGTGACATGAGCCACGGCTGAGCAGATGCTTTAAAAGCCACCAAGTTGCTCCTCCAACTCTCTGTCCTTTGGCCATAACCCTGCATGTTCTAGATAGGGATGGCTATCAGCTGGGGCCTGAAACAGAGACTTGTGCAGCAAAGTTGCAGCCAATACCCAATGAACATACAAGATGAGTGGGAAATGAGCCTTGGATATTGTAAGCCACTAATATTCACCACCACAAGATAACTTAGCCTAAGCTGACTGGTGCCAGGCAAGTACATAGCCCATCTTGACAGATGGCAGGAGAAACACCAGCAGGGAGTGTCGTATAGATGTAGAGTCACCACTTCCTGGGCACCAGTTCCTGCTCCCCAAATCACAGCTTTTTAAGTAGTGGTCATGTTCCTCAAATGATGGCTTTATTTTGAGCAGAGAATTAAGAGAGCATTGACCTGTAAGTTTTTAGTTACGGTACCTTGCTGTGCCATACCAAGTCAGAATGGGAGAATGTCCTCAATCATCTATGGCCTTCTGGACTCTCAAACAGGAGTTGAAGTTGCAGTTTTGAGTCTTAAATTTGTAGAACAAGCAAGCAGGTTTGAAACTCAAGAAGTATTTCTACACTGCAGCCCTTAGGCAGAATTTCTTCTTTCCAGGAACCCTCAGATTTTTGCTCTTAAAACATCAACTGATGGGATTAGACCCATGTTATTATTGTAATCTCCTTTACTTAAAATCAACTGATTGAAGATATTTATCACATTTACAAAATACCTTCACAGCAACATGTGGATTAATGTTTGACCAAACAACTGGGCACCATAGCCTAGCCAAGTCGTACATACAATTGACCAACATAGCAACATATTGCAAAAGAAAAATATGTTGCGAACTTCCAAAGTTCTTATCAGATCAATTTCAAGCCACTGTGTTAACAAAAATCAATAAAGGAAAACCATGTTCTGAAATATTCCTGGTATAACAAGGGCAAGTCTTGAGACCCCAAAATCTGAGAATTTCTGAATGTCATGCAGAATTTCATGCCATTTCTCCACAACTCAGGAAATGTGATTGGTTTTTTTTCCTAACTAGCCACTACCATTGCATTTTTTTCTCTTTTGTTTATAAGGTGGGAAAAACCCAGGAAAATTCTTCAATTTACAAATTGAAAATCCATGGTTTCCTGGTCCCTAAGATCCCTCCAAACTTCCCAAGATGCTGCTCCCACTCCCCAATCTCAGTGTTGGTTGTCAAAGTCACCTCTACCTACTGTTCCTCTCCCTATTGGAGGCCTGGGGTGCCATTGGAAGGGCAGAGATGTTTTCCAAACCCTTAATCCAGCAGCTTGTTGAGGGAATCTGAGATCTCAATACTCAGACCCACAACTGGCACCAATCACTACCTCCTGCTAGACTATGGATATCGATGTCCCTGCAGATTTGCTCTGAGAGGAACACTGGTATGGGTAGAAAAGAAAACCTGCTCAAATGAACAATGGTAGCTCAAAGACTCTCCAGAAACCCCAGGAGTCCTAGAGATAGGTTGGTCCATGCCCAGGCATTCATATCATGATTAGGATACGGTGCAAGAGAATTTTTGTGTTAACTCTATTCATGGGGATCTCTCTTTAATTAAAAACTTATTTTTAAAAGTACATAATATTATACATTGTATTAGTCAGCCAAAGGGGTGCTGATGCAAAATACCAGAAACTGGTTGGTTTTTATAAAGGGCTTTTATCTGGGGTAGAAGCCCACAGTTACCAGGCCATAAAGCATAAGTTACTTCCCTCACCAAAGTCTATGGCCATGTGTTGGAGCAAGACAGCTGTCGACATCTGCCAGGGTTTAGACTTCTTGGGTTCCTCTCTTCCTGGGGCTCCATTTCTCTCTGGGCTTAGCTCCTCTGTTTGCTCCACAAGGTCAGCTGTAGACTTTGAGGCTCTCTAGGCTTTGCCTCTCTCCACAGGGCCAGCTGTGAACTGTCAGGCGAATGACTCGTCTCTTTTCCTGGGGTCTTCTCTCCTTCTTCATCAGAACTCCAACATCAAAAGTACTCCAACTCTGTCCTTTGCCATGCCTTCTATATTTGATTCCCCACCCACCAAGGGGTGGGGCTCAATGCCCTACTGACGTGGCCCAGTCAACGCCCTAATCATAACTTAATCATGCCCAGATTAACAGACCAGTTTACAAGTATAATCCAATATCTATTTTTGGAATTCATAACTATATCAAACAGCCAAACTGCTACATACATTATGTTATATTATTTCATAATTACATTATTTGTGTGTATATATATTATAAGAGCAACTTTTATATTGTTTAAGAGAAGAGCAATTTTTAAGCAGGACCCTGAAACTGTGTCACAAATCTGTGACAGGTAAAACTCGGCAATGGAATAAAATCCATTCATGGCCCTCTGTCCTGCAAAGGCTCTGACTTCCCCAGCAGTCCAATTTTCATTCAAAAATGGCAGCATCTTAATACCTAAAGATTATGTTTCTGTGTCCTACTACTCCTTTTAATCGTTCCCTGTACCTAATCCCTACATTTCTATCCCATCAGGAGGTAAACTGCCTCTGAGCTGGAAATAACAAGGATCTACTCATAAGTTTAAAGTTGGGGGCAGAAACATCCCAGACACCAATGGAAAAGACCCAAACAATCTGTGAGGTAGGATGTAGAATTGGGTTGCACAGCCATTAAGTGCTCATTAATGTCTTCAAAGAAGAAAGCTGTATTTTATGTAAACTATTATTTATACCCAAGCGATAAGACCATACCTCTAACAAGACCAATAACCTCTATAATACCCAGAATCTTGAACTATATAACTGGCCTACTTAGCACAAGGTCCCAGACACTTGCTCTGATACACAAAACCTTACATTATTAATAGTTATTTTGTTAGCATTCACGGTGTTCAATGCCCAGTGGAAGACCAAGTTTGTTGGAAATAATGACCATATTTGTTCAAGTGAAGCTGTCATTTGTATCAAGTAAAAATGTATTCATATCCTTTTTAGAATATTGGGATTAATATAGGTTTTACCATTGTCTTCAAATTTTTAAAATAATCTCTGAAGTTCAAATTCATAAGTCACAAACCTGGGGCAATAATCCTTTCCTTTCTTTTTTTGGGTTGTTCTATCAAAAAAAAACAAAAAAAGTGAGAGAAGGAAGGGAAGAGAAGGGGGAAAGAAATAGTCATTGTCATTGGTAAAATCCCATACTTTTGTCTCTCTGTATACCTAAAGAGCTGCCCATTGTCATTTATTGAGTGCCTGCAGAGGAGTGTAGGGGCAGGTATCTGAAGGGAAAAGGAGCAGGGGGCCTGCCTTGTAGCTGTGTTTACACAGTGAGCATACTGTTCCTACTTAGATCTTCTGATTATTTGGAGTAGTCAGGATCCTAGTGGGAGATCTAAGCCCACCCCCAGCTCCGCTGTATTCAGATATTCTGAATCCCTGTTACATGCCAGGTGCTATCCTACTTTCTGGGAATACAACAGTGAACAGAGACATAATTTCTCCTCCAATGAGCTCACTGTACAGGTAGGAAAATAAACAAGTAATTATAACAGAATGTGAGGAGTTCTATGACAACGGCAAACCAATAGAAGAGGTATGGAAACCAGACAGGGGTTGGGGATGAGAGTGACCAGGGAATTTATATCTAAACTAAAGTGTGAAGAATAAGTAGGGGTTAATCTGGCAAAGAGATGGGAATCATAAAGTGACATTGCAGTGCTCAGAGGACAAAACCAGCAGGAGGAGTGTAACCGTTGGGGAATTTGTAATTATGAATTCCAAAAATATAATTGGATCATGCCTGTAATCTAATCTGTTAATCTGGGCATGATTGAATTATGATTAGGGTGTTGACTGGGCCATGTCAGTCAGTAGGGCATTGAGCCGCACCCCCTGGTGGGTGGGGAATTGAATATAAAAGGCAAGGCAAAGAACAGTTGAAGCAGTCTTTGAGAAGCAGCTTTGATGTTGGAAAGAAGGCCCCAGGAGAAGAGAAGGGAGCCGTTAGCCTGATCGCCTACAGCTGACCTTGTGGAGGAAACAGGAGCTAAGCCCGGAGAGAAACGCAGCCCCGGGAAGAGAGGAACCCAAGAAGTCTGAACCCTGGGCAAATGTCGGCAGCTGTCTTGCTCCAACACGTGACAATGGACTTTGGTGAGGGAAGAAACTTATGCTTTATGGCCTGGTAACTGTAGACTTCTATCCC
>JAQZBX010007067.1:0-51516 GCA_029593785.1 Cabassous unicinctus
GAGGTGTATTCTATGAAGTTGTAAATTATGACAATTGTTCTCAGTGTGTCAGTGGTCTTAAGGATGATGTGAAGTGATTCTTTTCTGTTATATAAAAACCCAGGAATTGTTATAGAATTAAATGGAAAATGTTTTTTGTTTGTTTTGTTTTGTTTTGTGTTTGAAGATTTAACTCATAAATTGCCAAGGCCTTTTCTGGATATTGCACCATAATCAAAACCCTTCAGTCAGTAGAGTCAAAGGAGATATTACTTATCAATATATGCAGCTACCAAGTACCATAAACTGCCTTTCAACTACTATGGGATGATATAAGTTACAATGGAACTATCCAACTGTCTTTATGATCACATTTGACAGCTAAAATACATTTTATTGATGTGTTTCTATGCCAAGATTTGCAAACTTTCTTGGTAGTGGGATTTTTCCCATTCAAACAAAATATTCTTGTAGCCTCAATGAATAAAATTGATGAAAGCACAATGAGATTGATTGAAGCTGGTGACACTAGGGGATGTCCAGAATAATTCTGATGACTTTGCTTCCTCATCAGCCTCCACTGTGGCACCAGGTAACTCTGGAAATTCCCAGAGTTCCTTGAAATGTACTGTAAAACAACTGTTATAAATTACATAAAGTACAGACACCAAAATACTACGATCTTAAATTATAGTAGTTCCTTGCAAATGAAATTTTAGTGAGAAAATGGCAAAATGTAAAAAAAAAATTTTCAAACAGTAAAATAAAAGAAAAAGTTATAAAAATGAGTCAGCTTCCCTTTTTCCAGATATATTTTCATTCATAAATCCTTCCAAAAATATTCCATGTATACGCATCTACCTGCACATGCAGGCACCCATGGTTCTCTTTTATAGAAATGAGAAAATAAAATGTCATCCTGATTTGTACTTTGCATTATCCACTTAAGAACATTTCTTAGAGATCTCTCCATAATTGAATATACAGTCGAATCTTATTAACCATCCTTATAGAATCTCAGTGTTTGCATGAATCAATATTTATTGTACCAATTACTAATATTAGACTATATATCATTTTCACACTAAAATGGTTTTGTTTAAAACAATGAGCATGTGACCATCTTAATATAGTAGTATTTGAAAATGTGCAGAAGGATTTATGTAGGATGGTAATCTAAAAGGGGGATTCCTAAAGAGTTATTGCCCTCTAATAATCCATGGAGACTCACTTTGTATTTCTGTTGGCAATGCTATTAATGGGAATCTTCCTCCACATGCCTTACCATGCTTTATGTGTGCCATCAAATCTATTTTATCTTTGCCAGCAATGTGAAAATATGTTGCTTTTAAGTTTACAATTTTTCATAGGGGATTGGGCATACTTTCATAATATTCAAAACCATTTTTTTTCTGTGAACTGTTTGCTTATGTTGGTTTCCCGTTTTCTAATTAATTTGTACAAAGTCTTCAAATACTAAAGATATTACCCCTTTATCATATAGTTTGAAAAAGTTTCCAAAATTTTATATTTTCAATCTTTATGAATTTATACTTAATATTATTTTATATTATAGCTTCTGGGTTTTATTTAGAAACTGATTTTTACTAGTTACCTAGTAAAAAGTTTCTTATTTTGGTCAGTGGCTGGTATAAAAAGTCATAAAAACAAAATTTCCCTTTGTTTTTAAGACGATTATATCTATCTTTAATACTCACCTTATTTCTTTCATTTTAATGAGAACTTGGTAGTATTTTATTTTTCTTTTTTGATTCTTGCCTGCTGGGAATTTCAGAGTCAAATTGGATATTTCATTAACTTTGTATTTGCTGTCAGAATTAGTGTATTTCTTCCTCCATTTGACAATTCCAGATTTTACTTTAGATTCATATTTTAGTAAACAATCCAAAAACAATGTTATTTATTTTATATTGTGTGTGTGTGTTTAGAGAGAGAATCTGTTCTAAGCAGTCATGAGTTTTTTAACCTAGGCAAAAATTTATGAAACTGTTTTTCCTGTAATTAGGGCCACGTAGATTCTTATCAATTTTTACATTATAAACTGCCAAAAAACCTAATGGCTGAAAACAAAAGTTTATTATTATCTCTCATGATTTGGGAGATTGATGGACCCAACTAGGTGGTTTTCATTTGGAGCCATTCATATAGTTGCAGTTTCACAGCATCTGAGGCTGGCATCATCAGAAAGCTGCTTTCACCAGCTTTTGCATAGATTGTAGCCTGACTGACATAGGTGGGTTAGGGAGGGTGAATTGGTCCTCTCTCTCTCCATATGGCTAATTTAAGTTCCCTCTCAATCCGACAGTCTCAGGAAAGTTAGGTTTCTTACATGGCTCCAAGAGTGAGTGCCAGTCTCTCAAGTCCTGGGCTCAGAGACTGGTCCAGGCATCACCTTCACCAGGAGCCTCAGCAGTCACAGAGCCCACCCAGATTCAAGCAGAGGAGACATAGACCACGATTCTCCATGAAAGGACTGCCAAAGAATTTGTGACTATCTTAAAAACTCTGGAGCAGATTATAAGAGTGTACTGCTTTAGAAAAAGTTACTATGGGAATATATATGTGTATTTAATATATATGTATATATATAATTTTGTACATGCGTTACTCACTATATTAAAAATATTTTCCCTTATTTCATCTATTCCTGACAACTATACCGGGTGGCTGTTATAATTCTCTTTTCAATATATTTAAGCACAGAAACAAGGTAATATCTTTTAAGTTACATTGCTAAGAGTTAGTGATATGGCTGGAATTTGAACCTAGCAACGTTACACCTCTTTGTCTTGGGACTGTGAGGATGGTGTGAATATCTAGAGTAAAAGACTCAACAGGAAATGTGCTGAAATGGTCATAGACTTACAGAATCACAGAAATTTTGAACTGGACATAAATTTAGACACAAGCAAGAGAGTCCCATTCATCATCCATATGGGAACGAAGCCCTCTCTCAAGTAGAGTTGGAGTGGGCATCACCATCCCAGAATCCTCAGGATTGGAGAATAAAATATGGACTAGAGTGGACTTACTAATTTTCTACTATAGACTTATTGTGATTCTAGCAATGGAAGAAATTATGTCATTGATGTGGAGAAAGTGGCCACTAGAGATTATCTTTCTTGTCCTCATTTGTTTTTCATGATAACAAGGATTTTCAGAGAAATTAGAAATGCAGTCATTCAGAATGTGGTGGTAAGAGTCTGTCCGGCATGTGTTGAAGTCCTGGCTCTAATGTGGGACCTCTGAAGACTGTCAAATTCAGTGTTTTCAACTGTGCCATACCTACTATTGCAGCATTTCACACTGCCTCAAGGCTTAGAGGCTTAACATAGTAATGATTTAGTATTTCTCAGGATTCTGTAGGTTGCCTGGGAGAGTCTTCCGCCAGTCTTGCCTGAATTCACTCAGGTGGCTGGTCTGGGTATAGTTGGGACAGCTGGAGTGTTTGGAATATTACAGGTGGCCTTTCATCTCAGTCTTCATCACAGCATAGTGACTTTAGGGCAGTGATCTAAGAGGGCAATGGCAGAAGCTGAAGCCCTGCTGAGACCCAGGCTCTGGAACTCACACAATATTATGGCTGCCACCTCCTATTGATAGAACCAATTCACAAAGCCAGACCAGATAGAAGGGGTGGGGAAATATTTTCTACCTCTTGATGGCAGGAGCTGCAGATAATTAGCCATATTTAATCTACCAGAGTCTCTAACATTGAAAATATAACATGCCTCTTTATTAAATTATTTAATGCAATACCTGACATAATACATTTTCAGCAAATAACATTTGCTGTTAACATTGCAATTGCTATTTTTGAGAACTTCTCAAGATTATACAACCAATTGAAAAATTCAGAGTTTATAATCATGTTATATGATACACAGATGTGTGTTCTTTCTTCTCTAGACAGTGGCTACGGTTGGTATTTTAAATTCTGCCTCAACATGAAAAGTAATTTAATTTTGGACTATCTACCTCATCTATTTCCACCATAAGCTTTCTCCTTCCCTCTTACTCCTCTTTATTTTTCTCTATAACATGTATCACCACCTAACATAAGTATATATTTCCTTTCCTTTCCCTCACGTCTGGAGAGTAATCTTTATGGAGGTAAAAACTTTGTATGGTTTCTTTTCTCATGTAACCCCAGGCAGTAGAAAGTAACTGTTAGATAACGCATATTAAATATATATTTTTTGGGCGAATGGATGCATGTATGTATGATTCTAAATGCATGATACTCATAACAAATCATCAAAGAGTAGCATGAAATACATATTGATTTTCTGTGTATTTGATACATTCATAAAATAAGTCAGAATGTATCATAACCTCAAATAACTTAAAAAATAGAAATTTTAACTTTGCTCAATGTCAAGGAATATATATTATGTTCTAGAATTCCACTACTATCCCAAAACACCTTCTGAAGTTCCCATATGTAACACTGTGGAATGAAAACTTTTTCCCCTTTGAAAACCTGTTTTAAAGATTTATTTGATTGAGAAAAATTTAATTGTTGAAAAGCATCATTGATTTATGCAAACTCATGGTAAAGGGCTACATTAGCTTATTGTAATTAATATGGAAAGCCGAGTGGATGACTTTGCTTGAAATCCAAAGTGTATTCTATCTGGTAAGGCTTTTAAAATGACATGAGATTATTGAGTATGAAGTTATTGTTTTAAAAAAGTTATTTCATTCTCAGTGGAAATCCCATTTCTACTAAAATTCCTTTCTTTAAAAGATATAAGATGATTTTTAACACATATATTCAAAGATTTCAAGCCAAGTATTGTATAAGAACCCATACCTCTATCATTAGTTGGTTAGCTGAAACAAGTGTTGAGAATTAACCTTAATAAATACAAACATTAATCACCACAAACAATTGAAGAACAGAATGTTAATATGAGGTTGTTTTTTATGCACGTTTTGTTTTTCCTAAGTGTTTGTCAGATCCACTTTCCTCTCATTTTTAGTATTATAATAATAGCCTTTTCTTTTTTAAAATTTACAAATTTCTCTTTATCTCACTTGATCGTAAATATAAAGCTATGAGGAAAGTAGAGCAGACCTAATTACCTGCATTTTTTTCGGGTAGGAACGATGTGGTTCAGAGAACTTTTGACATGTATAGACAACACAACTAGTGTATAGCACAGCTAAGATTAGGACCTGACTCCTGATTCGTGGCTTCTCCTACCATAAATTCAACTTCTATATGCCTGGTATTTATAATTTGCTACTTCATAAAATGTTTACAAGAATACTATAAAGTAGATGATGTCATCTACATTTTAAAGATGACAAAATTGAGGTTAAGAAAAAGTAGAGTTTGCCATAAGCTCATAGAGTGGCAGAGTGGGCAACTGAACCTGTTTATCTGAAGCTATGGTAAATGGTATTATTTCCCTTATGTTATATAACCTTTCTGGGTATGTCATGTGGACACTCATTCTTCCAAGTAGTGTTTCTAGTAGTTTACTAAAAAAAAATTAATGCTCTAGGGTTAAAAGAATATGTATAATGTCATTTGTGCACTGTCTATATATAACCCCTAAATAGGTGATCTCTCTCTTTCACTTTCCCTCTACCCTCCCCCTTCTCAATTTCTTTCTCACTTTTTTTTAAACAACTATGTTAACAGCTACAAAATTTGAGATACCAGTGTTCTGTTGTGTCATTTGTTCTTTCCTAAGTTTAAGGGGCACACATTTTTATTCCAAATTAAATTATCTCATTGATTTTTCAAGTCCCATTGAGTGAAAAGCGTTGAACAGTCTGAGAATCCACCAGTGGGAGAGATGATTTTAAAATGATTTGCGACTGTTCTTCAAATAGAACAGAGAAGATTAGGAATTATTTCCTGTAAAGAGATGCTGATTTCATCTTTGAATAAAAATTCCTGCCAGAGCAGAAGCTGTATCCATTCTTCTCAAGCCAAAATATCTTTGCCATATATATGGATGCCAAGATAAAAATACCATCTTTCTGAGATGTACCATTTTTCTGTACTTTGGAGTAAGTGGCTAGCTCACCTTCAGTTATTCAGTTCAAACAGTGGCCAAGAAAGAATGAAATTGAGGACTCTTAGTTCCATTTGCACCTATAGATTGAATTATCATAGTTATTGAAATAACTGTTTTCCCCAAGGTAAACAATCTAGTTTTTTTTGTTTTTTGTGTGTGTGTTTTTTGTAAGAAATTAGGGAAGTTTTCTTTTCCATCTACTCTCCTTGTCCTATTTTTTAAGTTGTTAAATAAATCATTTAGATTGCAATGAAATTGCTAATCTAATTCCATTCTCAACATATTAATTCCATGAAATTCAATTAGAAATAAGATAAAGCTTGTCCAACAATTTCAGTAAAATAATTTATCTGATTAAGTTTTAAGGTTTAAGGATGCAGGCATAAAGGGGAATGACTAGAACACACCATAATTCAAGAATACATTTTAATTTAAATCATTATATAATTATCAATATGTTCCTTTAAATATCTTAAGTGAAATGCTTACCTTTAAAAGAGGGCCATTTGAGTTTAAGAAAAATACATTATATAAAAAAAAATGTTTACAAACTGTCAAGGTTATAACACATACCGTTTCTCTATTCTCTGTGTTTTCCGTATATGATATTGACTTGACTAAAAACATATATTTGCTTTATTTCAGTGCATAGAATTATTTTGTATTTTTTTTACTCACTTGAGCTTTATCATAAAAGCATGCACTGATGTCTCCCTTAAAGAAAATTGTTACTCAGGGTTTAAGGTAATTGTCTATTAAGTCTGAGCACATGCCATATCCTTTACAAATGTCTTTGATTAACAAGAGGTGTATTCAAATTACCACATTATTCAGGAATTCCCCAATCTGATCTGTACTTAATCTTAATTACATTTATTGTTAAAATAATATTATAAAAGTACTGAATTCTTAAAGTTTGGAATATTAAGCATCTTGGTCAATTAGATAAATGTAGAGAAAGGAAGAAAGGACAGAAGGGAGAGGAAACGAGGAGAAGAGATCGTTTATTTTAGTTCTTACAAGAATATAGGTTATTTATGTTAGTTTCATTTATTGATGATGTTTTCAATTTCTCCATCAGAATGTGGATATTTAAGATGTCATTTCTTATCAACTACAACATTTTGTTTGTTGTCATTTGAGATATTATTAGCTTGAGTGTTTCTTTGCCTTCCTTTGGAATTGATTTAAATTATAAATTAATAAATTCAATAAAGGGAAGATATAAAAATTAACCAAATTATTCACTGGTAGTATGAAATCTCATGTTTAAGTGTAAACATTTGACACCTATTTTACCTCAATTTGAAAAGTATTTCAGGTGTCCTTAAAACCTTACTGTAGGCTCTCTCTGCCTAGGGGAGCCCACACCAAACTTTGGTGTGTATTTCCAACTTTTTCTCCCATTTCTCAGCAAGCTCTGTTCTTTCCCCCATTTCCTAATAAATTATTTTTACTACAAAAACAAACAAAAACCTTACTGTCATTCCCAAAGTAGAATAATCAAAAAGGATTCTTAGATATGTTATTGTTGGAAAATAGGAAAACATAGCCTGAGACTAGCCTGCAATACACTTACTTCAAGGGAATGAAAACAAGTGAAGGATTTATTTGATACTTTATTACCTATTGAAGGAACTATCTTAAAAATTAAATTAAATTAAAAAAATGAAAAATTCTATATTCTACGTGCTTTCTACATAATACAGATCATTGTGTTCTTAAGTTTTACATTTGCTATCATTTCAGATGGCTAAAATATAATGACACATTCTGGTTTCATAGGGAATGGCATGCATTCTGTTCCCCTTCAGCCCGATTGAGCTATTTATAGTAACTAAGAAGTAGTTCAGGATAACTAGAAATGGGAATCAAAACTGAGGACAGTGCCTTCAAGCATCATTGAAAGACCCAGAATTTAACCGGCTCTTTCAGGGCCCAATTATAAAGTATGAAAAGTTGTAAATGAGCTCATTTTCTTCTCTGAAACAACCACTAAATCACCATGGCATGGAAATCAGTAGTGTTGAGATGAGGCTCTTCAGATAGATTCATGGTCGCGAGGCCTGAATTTGGGTAGGTGTATTCGTTTTCAATTGCTGCCCTAAGAAATTGTCAGGAACATAGTAGTTTAAATTATACCAATTTATTATCTTAGTTTTGTAGGATAAAAGCTAACACACGTCTCACTGAGCTAAAATCAAGGTGTTGGCATGGCTACTTTCTTGCTGAAGGCTTATTTGTTTCCTTGCTTATTCCAGCTTCTAGAGACCTGCTATGTTCCTTGGCCTGTGGTCCATCTTCAGAGGGTCACTCTGACCTCCTGTTCTGCCTCCCTGTCCCACTTTCTCTGGGCATTGTGTTTACATTGTGCCCACGTGGATAACCCAGGATAGTCCCAATTTAAAGGTCAGCTATTTAGCAATCAGATTCCTTTTTGCCAATAAGGTAACATATACATGGTCCATATGGACGTGGACATATGGGCTGTTCTTCTGCCTACCCAAGAGGAACAGTACAGAACAATGAGAATAAAACGAGGCAGATAATGTGGTGACTGTTATTAGACTGGTTCATGGCTGGTACCAATAATGATTTTTTTGTATAACAGATGATTCAAAACTTGATACAAACAGGGTTAACAAAATGTGATTTTTTTCCCATAGTCTAAAATTTCAAGGGTAGGATGAGTTCAGCTGTAGCTGTATATAGGGATTCAAACTATGTAATTTAGAACCTAATTTCTCCCTCTCCATATCTCATCTCTACCTTCCCAGTGCTAATTCCTTTCTCAGAAAAGCTTTCTTTCAATGTCATAATTGCTGGAAGTAGGGAGAGACCAAAGGGTAGGCTAACTTGTTGGGGACAGCTGGGGCAACAGGAGGCTTCTTGCCTATTCGTTTCTTGTCTTTGTTTGCTTGTTTCCCCCAGCCTCAGTGCCATCTCCTCTGTGTACCTCCCAATACCCGGAAAGCATCTTGGCTCAGGGATTCCTTTCTTTCTGCCCCATGCACTTTGTGAGACTACTCTGCCTTGAAGTCCTCATTCCCTTTGGTCATCCCTGCACCTAACACTTCTGTTATCCCCCATGGACCCGGGTAAGATGGTGACTTGGATGACTATATCCTATAAAGTTATAAAATTTTGAGTCTTTTCTTTCCCCAAATTTCAGTATTACTTAGGATCAGACCTTGCTTCTAAGCCAACAAGTTATCCAGCCATAGTTTCACGGATGATGGCAGTAGTCATGAGATTTCTGAGTGAGAGACAAAAAACTATTTGTCATGGAACAGCAGGCAACATGTGCTTCGTGTTTACATCAGTGCCCCTTTGCCCTTCCCCTAAGTGTGATGGGGATGATGCAGAGGTGTGTCCAGGTAGATGCTGTATACACAGTGGGATTGCATGACATGTAAGGAACTCCAAGGTTAGGAAAACTCAATATTTTAAAGGGTCTGCTATCAAACCTTTCTTTTCCCCTGAGGAAGGCATTATTTTATTATGTTGGTCAGAATCAAAATTTTCCCTTTGTACAATCTTCCAAAGCTGTTTGCAATAAAAACGTCCTTAAAACAAATCCAGAACAAAGACTGATACTGCCTTTGCTCACAAGATGTACAGAAATTGGAGACACCCATGGAGAATTGTATCCCACAGATACCTTCTTTATCACTAATCATCCTGCTTGTGGTATCATATTGTTCTTAAATTCTTCAAACTGTGGTGTAAAACTAATTTGTTCATGTCATTCCTAAATTCTTTCCCTATATCTTCTTAGTGATTATAATACATTTTTAGCCTCTGAATTTTCTCTGGATGACTTTAACACCAATCATTCTATAATTCTTCCTGCTTCCATACAGTGCTATTCATTTTATGGAGAAGTTTATAAATTGAGGGTCATAGACCTGAATTTATTTTTCCCATGTGAGTGCTAGCTCTGATCACAGTCATTTTTCTTTGACAAATTGCACCAGCCTGACTGTCTTCTGTCTTACCTTTTTATTCTTGTCTTCTGACATCTAGTTATTTACTTTCATTGGTTCCTGGGCCTACATTTCCAATGCTTAAATCTGAGTTAGTCTTGCTTTATTTTTCTTTGGTGTCTAACACACTTAGCACTTCTGGGAAGAGTGCCTTCTTTGGTGAAAATACAACGAGATATCTGATGCTCAACAGCCAATGGAGATAAAATTGGGATCATATATTCTATTCCCCCCACCCTTTTTTTCTATAGTAAACTCGAGTTAATGATCATGAACACTGATGCTCTCTAGAGATGTGAACTAGCCTTTCAGGAAACCAAAACCACAAGTCCTGTTTTTAAATAATAAAGTACTATGTAAATGAAGATAAGTATAATATTTAAGGGTGTGTTCTCTGGAGCAAGACTGTGCAACCTTTGGCAAATTACTTCTCCATGTCTTAATTTGCTTATCCGTGAAATGGTGGTTTTAAAATTAAATAAATTGACATTTGTAAAGTACCACATACTATGTACAAAGTAAGTTAGTGCTTAACAGGTGCTTATAAAATACAAAATAAATAAATACCTACTTAGTGTTTACCAAATTTAGTAAGTATGTTTCTAAATGTTTTTAACAGAGATTCAGCTTTTTCTTCATGTTTTATTTTTTTGCCCTTTAAATAATTATTTTCTCACCCTTGTTCCTTGATCCCTACAGTGTTACATGTCAAGGGGAAATCACATTGAAGAATGGATCAGTGATTACCAAAGTCCTTAGACAGGTAATAAAGGAAGTGATTCTTGTACAGCTGTGTTCAGAAGGGAAACCTGGATTTTTTGTGGGAAAAGAGCACAAAAATGCCTGATCAACAAATGAATATTTGTTTTACTGACAAAATTTAACAGACTCTTCCTAACTTCATATATATGAATATGTGTGCCTGGAACTTAGGTACTCATTAAAGGTTTGCTTTAAAAATAAAGCTGGGAGCAGATGTAGCTCAAGTGATTGAGCACCTGCTTCCCATGTATGAGGTCCCAGGTTCGATCCCTGGTACCTCCTAAAAACAAACAAACAAATGGAAAAACCAACTCTCATTGGGGAATGGATGTAGCCCAGTGGTTGAGCGCCGGCTTCCCATGTGTGAGGTCCTGGGTTCAATCTCTGGTACCTCCTAAAAAAATAATAAATAAAGCCAAGTAACTGTGTTGCAAGGATATCAAAACAAGTGATTAAATCAATAAAAAAATAAGTTAAAATTTTACATGATGTCATCCAGCTAAAACAAGCAATTGAATATTTTTATTTTCTTTTTAAATATACTTAGAGCAGATTCAGGAGAGAGTGTTGGGAAGCATTGTGTTTCTCTTGGAGTTAGACTCCCAGCTATTCTGTGCAGTGAGTAATTCACAAAGGAGCCTCCTTTGTTCAGTGTTTATGCTGCCAGGCAAAGACTAAAAAATGACACTGCAGTTTTACAGACAGGATGATTCACCTTTTATTGAAATAAATATCCTGAGAGGTTTAAGATAGCTAGAAAAATGTAACTGAGGGAGCACAATTTCATTATGGTTTTTCAATATATTATCTTTAATATCTACTTTAGCCAGAAATAAAAGCCAAGAAATGAGAAGAAGAAAGTGAATATAATAGACAAGTGTTAGAAAATAGCAGCATCGAGGAGTAAGGAA
This sequence comes from Cabassous unicinctus, assembly GCA_029593785.1. Classification (NCBI taxonomy): domain Eukaryota; kingdom Metazoa; phylum Chordata; class Mammalia; order Cingulata; family Chlamyphoridae; genus Cabassous; species Cabassous unicinctus. The sequence goes on from JAQZBX010007067.1 coordinate 11,695, forward strand.
AGGGCTCAAAAAAGAGACAAAAAACAAACCACCTAAGAAGTATGAGGTTGAAAAGAAATGTCAACCAAAACACAGCTGTAGAAGTCTTATTGAGCACAGTGTGCATTTGACTAGAAAATAATTTAACAGCAATAATTTATGTCATACCAGGGCGAGAGCATGGAAGGCCTGCATCACAAAGTCCACAGCTGATGCTATATTCAGTTTTTATTCTTTTCATAGGAAATCATGATCCAACCTGAAGATCTTATTTTTTTTTAATTACTACCTAGAAAAAGAGTGGGTAAAATTTATATACTAGCTTATTTGTTATGATTTAGTTCTTTTCTTTGTTTTGGTCTTGAGTTTGTTACCTCAGCCTCTGAGCCTTTACAAAAAACGGTGAAAAATAAGTTCATGAAGGCTTAAGTATATTTCTTTAAAACTTTTGTTAAGTAAATTATTACTTCCAATATGTACCTCCCTTTAAGGGGATATTTTTCCTATTTCACAGCATCAGCCTTTAGCAAAGCCTACGAATAGCATTATATTCCAACATGGATCCGTTTCCTCTGAATTTCCAGGGCACTTTGTCTCTATATTATGACTCATCTCTACTTTCTTTTACAGTTACTTATGTATGTGTCTCACATCTACCTACATTCTGTAAGCTATTTGAAGGCAGGTTTTATGTCTACATATCAGAAACCTCTGCAATATCTGCTGTGGTGTCTTACACAGTAGATGCTCAGAAAGTAATATGTTAAATGAAGAGCTTATATAGGAAAATTGGTTAGTTGTACTTACCAGGGTAAATGATTAGTACAAGGTTAACCAAATTGTACTGACCAAGGAGGGTTCATTGTTAACTGAAAATGTAACAGAAGCATCATAAGGACTGCTTTCTTCTAGCCAATTCTCTTTATGGAAAATTTGAATCATAGCAAAATTATCCATGTTTTATTGAGGAACTTGTTTAAGGGAGACTTGTTTAAAGATGTGTTTTCCTTATCACAAATTAATATGTATTTTAATAAGATAGTATTTGAAAGATGATCCTTTTCTATTTTCACATGGAGGGAAAACAAAGTAGGAAAAATATTTCCATGACATTGCAAGATGAAAAGATTATAGAGTAAGGAATACTTCTTTCCCTTTGTTATGACTTTAAAAAAATTTGCCTTGGGAATGTAAAAGCCCAAGCCGAGGATACCATGCTCTCCTGGTGAAAGTAATTCCAGTCCGTCTTTTTGAAATGAAGAAAGAATGATCACAAAGTTAATATCCAAGAGAAGGATGCCATAAAGGTGGATTGCCCAAGCATACCCTGACACAATTGCTCAAAATCTGTTCTTATTAGTGGTGCTTCTTCACTGTATAATTGATACATCTGGAGACAATGCTTACCATTGAGGAAATGTCTCCTTTAAAATATGTTGAAAAGGTTAATTTTAAAAAATATATAGGCAAATAATATTAGGCTAAGAAGCAAATGTTTAAAACTGTTGATTAGAAGTTTCTATATTTACATTGCATCAAATGTAATACTAATATTGCACTTTGACTCTCTTAGGAAAAGTAAAGCAACTAATTTTGATGAATATAGTAACCAAAATATTTCATCCATTTTCAGAGAGGACCTGTGTTGTTCATTTTTAATTAAAATCATATTTCAAGAATCTACTAATGGATATGTTTCCTCCCCAAGGACAAGAGTAAAATCCAAAGTCTTGACCTAATTTGGGATCTTGGGCTTTCAGAAAAGTTTAGTTGAAATAAGCCAGTAAGATCAAAATATTAATTACTAAAAGATCAGACAGGAATATTACATACCTTCTTCTCCAAGTAATCAAAGCTAAAAACAGCAGAGTCTCTGGCAAACTAAAGCAGAACTTGATTCAGATACTATAAGTCAAAAGCCAGACGAAACACTCTGCCCTTTGCAGAAAGAAATCATTGCTTTAGAAACCAAGGACAAAGAGATAAGCTTAAATCGAGGCCAAAAGGCATCATCTTCTTATAATAGTTGTCCTTGTGATGAAACTAAGGGCAAGGATTATTTTGATGTCCAATTTTCTCATAATATCATGGCTAAAAGTAATGCAAATCCTGTGGGATAGTATGTGTATAATTTATCTAAATGAATTAAAAGATAGATTTTTCTATAAAAGAGAATTAAAGATCAAAATTTTACATGGAATTTGGTTGCCTGCAGATGTCTACGCAATATCGAATTTAATATTGAACCAAATGTCCAGATGAAAAATTGAAAAGTCCAAATATTAAGGAATAATTATCATCTAACAAATCCTTTTGTAATCAGTCATTTTAATAACCTTTTGAGAAATAAGTGTCTGTTAAGGCACTGAGCTTAGGTTTATACATATGGACCCACAGATTATATTGTCTCTTCACTTTCCTTATCTCCTATAAAGAAATGACTTTAAGCTTCCCTTTTCAAACAGTATAATATTTTATTTGTTATTTTTCAATGTAACGTTTTTCTAAGTCCATGATACATATAACTTTGGAAAACTAATCACATGTTTCTAATCCTATTTTACTGATATTTTTGAAATTTCTATTTCACTGAATTTGTTGTAATTTCCAAAAGCAATTTCTAAAGTCAAAATCATTAATTAAGCGGGAATAAAAATCATTCTCCTGATTAAATAATGGACATCATAAGGTCTTCGGTGTGACTAACAAAGGTCCTTGCCCTTGTTTATTATTGCTCTCGAGGGGAAAACAATGCAGATTCCCTAAGCCACCAGATACAGGCAGTTTGGGGAAAGGCACCTAAAAGCTTTGATTTGGTTTGTCAAGAAGCAGACAAAAAAGACATGCTCCTTTTGCATTTACAAATGCAACAGAACAAAGACTCTAGAAGTTTTGATAAAAGCTAAAGTTCACTCTAGAGGTTATGATGCAGAGAATAAAATTTAACACGAGATTTAAAATTTCAGTCAAACTTTAGATAAAACCCATTTTACAGGAAAAAATAATTGAAAGTAATGGCCAATGGTGAATTACAGTATATGAACATCCTGTGTCCCATAATCAATAATTTTGATTAATTTTGATTTTAGAACACCTCACTTAAAAATCTATTTAAATATTACTTTCAAGCCATCTATGTTCTTCCTTAATGAGATTTGGCGCCTTTGAAGCACACTCACTGGATAAGTAGCCTCATATGAAATTTGGCGAAGGAAAACGAAAAGCTTTGGTTTTTAGCCGTTCCCATGGCAAACAGAATTGGCAGTGACACCAAACTCAATACCAAAAGAGGTCATTTGTTTCTTTCAAATAACTTCTACATAACCACTGTATCATACATGTTAGAATAACAAGGTATATATGAAAAGATATTCACCTGGTATATTAGGCAGCCAAAAAGGTGCTAATGCAAAGTACCAGAAATCTGTTGGCTTTTATAAAGGGTATTTATTTGGGGTAGAAGCTTACAGTTACAAGGCCCTAAAGAATCCAACTCAAGGTTACTGCCTCACTGCAGTCTGTTGCCACGTGCTGAAGCAAGATGGCGGATGACCTCTGCCTGGTCTCTCCTTCCTTCTTCCTCTCAAGGCTCTATGGGCCCAGCTTCTTCCCATCTCAGCTGTAGGCTGGCATAGGGCTCGTCTCTCTTCCTTGGACTTTAGCTGTTTGAGCCTTCTCCTTTCTGTCACATGACAGGACCAAAATGCCCAAGTTATCTCCTTTTCTGTATCTTCCCCTGTGTCTTCTTGAGAGTGTGTCTGTTAATATAGCCCACCAAGGGGACGGGACTCAATCCTGAGCTACATCCTACTGACATGGTCAAATCAAAATCCTAATCTTAACATAATTTAATCAAAGGCATCTCAGCTGAGTCTGATACAGTTAAAGGGGATCACACTCAGAGGAACAGACCAGTTTACAAACATAATTCTTCTTTTTGGAATTCATAAATAATATCAAACTGCTACACCTGGTAATTGAACTCTAGATTTCATATAAAATTTAACATGATTCATCATGGTAGATGATTAAGTAGAGCCTCTTTATAGAGTTTCCCTTTTACTATTTTTTGTATTTTTGTTCAGAGCAATTATTATTTCATTTATTCATTTGCTTTTATTAAACTTATACTTAAGGAAGGCCAGTTATGTGCCATGTACTGGCTGCTGTGCATTGTTCTAGTCTCTCAATGACAATGGTACTCTTAAGCATTTCACAAATAAGCTGGTCATTTAAAAATACATGCAAAATTTAAAAATATTTAAATCATTTCATCCTTCTTTGAGTTTATGGATAGTGACTGAAGTAAATCTTTTTATTAAAATTCATGCTGACTTGAAATTGGCTGTTCTCATGGTAAGTCACCAATTCTTTTTTTATGTTGTGGTACGATATTCTATGTGGCATCGTCCCAATCATTCCTTGCTGCTACCTATCCCAAGGTACCAACCACATAGTTGGTAGCAGCCAATCACCAACATTATTGCCTCATGTTATCCTGAATTCTTGAATTTTTATTTACCTTGACGCTGGGCATTTGATTTTTGCATTTAATCACCTGACTATTCTTATATTTTAATGAGATACAGTGTGGCATCACTTAGGTTTCTTCTTTAACCACATTTAATGTATTTTTTCCTTACTTTTAACCACAGTGAATTTTTTTCTGCTACCATTTTCACTCCATTTCCTTACTAAGATCTATAGGTTTTTATGGAAGGGATGATCATTACCAAATTCTAGCACAAAAGCCACCCATAAACTGCCTAATTGATATTGATTCCCGTATTTAAGGACCTTCTACCAGCTAAATAGTTGACCTCATTGTGCCCCCAAAATATTGTGGACTTTCCTGCTTCTGTGTTTTTGATAATGTCATATCCCCTGACTATAATGATCTCCCTGCTGGTCTCCCTAAAACTTTGAAGACCTAGTCCATCACCCTTCAGTCATGGAGCTTTCCCCTCTGACAACCCAAAGTTATTTCTTTCTCTTCAGAATTCTCAAAAGCCTTGTTTGGCTCTTGACATGATTGGTGGTAAATTTGAGGTTACTCCTATGTCTCTGGTCCTTGTTGAAACAGTGATAGCTTTTGAGAGACCTCTATTTTTTTGGTGGTTTTTCTTTTGTTTATGTTTTAAAATTTATAAAAACAGCTCCTTGTAAAGGTATAGATCTCTCAGGTTGGTCCAGATTTACTTACATCAGTCTTTATAAGTGCTATTAATAAAGACTGTGATCCTCTAAAATAATTTACTCATGTATAGCATTTCAAAGCTTTTGCATGGAGAATTTTGTGTTTTTATTAACTGTCAGGAGTGAAAATAAATGAAATACTTCATTGTTCTGTGGTAGAGGATATTCTGAGATATTTAGTATTTTGAAATCAGAGTATATCTTCAAAATAGTAGTGTACTCTAACATTATAATACTTTTTAAAGATTTTGAGGATTTTTAGAGAGTATAAATTGCATTCAAAATTTCTTTCTGTTTCCTATATATGGTGTGTTCGTACTACTTTGAACGTTTTGCCCATGCCTTGCCACTTATATTAGTGTGCCAAAAGGATGCTGATTCAAAGTACCAGAAATATAGTGGCTTTTATAAAGGGCATTTATTTGGGGTAGAAGCTTACAGTTACAAGGCCCTAAAGAGTTCAACTCAGGGTTGCTTTCTTACTAGCGTCAGTTGCCACATGTTGAAGCAAGATAGTCACTGATAATCTCTGCCTAATCTCTCAGGGCTTTCTATATCAGTGTCTGGCATAGGGCTCATTTCTTTCTGGGCCTGCTCAGCTTCTCAGTTGCTCTGTTCTTTTTAGTTGCCAACTATCAGGCAATGGCTCATCTCTCCCTGGGGTCCCAGGATCAAACATGACAGATTTCTCTCTTCTTGTGTCTTCTTGAGTAGGTGCCCATTTATATTAACCCACCAAGGGGGCAGGGACTCAACCTGAGTCTTGCCCTACTGATGTGGTTGAATCAAAATCTCTAAATTGATTTTATCAAGTAAACTTAAAACCTTCGAAGTTAATACAATCAAAGGGTACCACACCCAGAGGAATAGATTAGTTTACAAACATAATCTTTCTCTTTTTGGGGTTCATAAATAATCTCAAACTGCCACACTCCACCCTCTGAATCCATTAATCCATTTAACATTACAATATTAAAAAAAAACACTTTCAGTTAGCAATGCTAAGTGTAAAATCACATCACAATTATAGAAATAAAGTTTGTCTTCGGTCAAAGTTCCCTCTGGCTGTAGACCTGTGAAAAGTATAAAACAAGTTCTCTGCTTCCAATATACAGAGGAACAAATATAGGATGAACATTTGCTTTACCACAAGGAGAATTTAGGAAGGAAACACACATCACAGGTCCCCAACAGTTCCAAAAACCTGCAGGGCATACTCATTAGATTTCAGAATCTGAGAGTCATTCTTAAGATGATGGTTTCTTCTTCTTGGGGCCTTATGGGGGCCCACCCTTTCCACAGGCTTGCCTAACAACCATTTTCTTGGTTCCATCCTTATCAAGCATCTGCATGGCGACTGAGTTCCAGACCTCACCCTCTAAGAACATTGGGGTGATGGCCACACTTTCTCCAATCTCTGGCATACAGGCCTAACTTCCTCAAAAGAGTGAGGTGGCAAACTGGCCTCCCCTAATCTATGGGGAACAGGCCCACCCCTCTCAGAGCATTGGGGTGGCGACCTCACTCTCCCCAACCCTTGGGGAATATGATCCATCTTTTTTGTAGCCTGGGGCAGCAAAATGCTCCCTGAACTGTGGGCTGGAATATCCACCCTCTTCAAATGCTGGGGCAAACTCACCCTTTCCATACACATGGGTGGGGTCTCTCTTTTGGACCAAGTAGATGTCTTAATTCCAGACCTCGGCTTCCATGGTTTTCCTCTTAAAGCTGTTTTCCCCTCCATCTCTCTACTCCATGTCCCTTTTAGTCCAGGGTGATAGTGGTTTTGCTCATACAGAGCTCGCAAAAAACTCGTTGGTTTAGCATGTAGGAAGCAGGGGTCTAAGCCATCGGACAGTAACACTTTCTACCAGTCTTTCCTGGATTACTGTATTTTCAATTCTGACTTACAAGTTCCAAGTTTAGTTAATTCCTCAAGTGGGATACTATCATCTAGGAGCTTGATTTCCAGAGGCTTGGAATTTCCGGAATCAGTTTCTGGTTTCTTTGTGCCAAACAATTCAGTCCTCAGCTTATCTTTTTCATCCACCATTTTGCTATAAGCTGCAAGGAGAAGCCAAGCCACATTCTCCAATGTACTTTAGAAAGTTCTTCAGTTAAACGTCCAGGCTCGCCAATTTCAAATTCTGCATTCCTTCTAACAACAGGAGTCAATCTTGCTAAGGTCTCTGTAGCTGTAAAACATGGATCGCCTTTCTTCCAGTTTTCAATAATATTTTAATCATTTCCTTCTAAGGCCTTATCAGAATTAACTTTAGGCACAATATTCCTACCGACAGTCTCTTCAAAGCAATCTAGGCCTTTTCCATTAAGCATCTTACAATTCCTCCAAAAAATACCCCTTACCCATTTATAAAACCATGCCAGCATTTTTGGTAACTATCAGACTCTACCCATCTCTTCTGGTACCAAATTCTGTATTAGTCTTCCAAAGGGATGCTGATGCAAAGTACCAGAAATATGTTGGCTTTTATAAAGGGTATTTATTTGGGGTAGAAGCTTACAGTTACAGGGCCCTAAAGAGTCCAGCTCAAAGTTGCTTTCTCACCAAAGTCAGTTGTCACAAGTTGAAGCAAGATGGTGGCTGATGATCTCTGCCTGGTCTCTCAGGGCTTCCTATATCAGTCTCTGGCATAGGGCTTGTTTCTTTCTGAGCCTTCTCAGCTGCTCAGCTGCTCTGTTTTCATCAGCTGCAAACTATAAAAGGGATGGCTTATCTCTCTCCAGGGCCCCAGGATCAAACAGGACAGAACTCTCTCTCTTCTTGTGTCTTCTTGAGTAAGTGCCCATTTATATTAGTCTACCAAGGGAGTGAGGACTGAATCTAATTCATAAATAATCTCAAACTGCCACACCATTCTAGTGCAATTCATTCCTTCTTGGTAACATTTGAATGTGAAGAAAAGTTTTTGTTAATCTGTTTTGTTTTTCATTAACATATTGTGGAAACTATTGACCTTAGCTAGTAAGAGTCCAGGGCTACATAACGAGAATAATCATCCTACGTAATATTTCAGTAATGGCCCACCAAGAATGATTCCTGGACTATTCTTTTTTTTTAAATATATTTTTTGGGGGAAAGTTTTGAGCTTATAAAACAATCATGCATATTGTGCAGAATTTGCATATATTACCCCTCCACCAACACATTGTTGTGGAACATTTGTTACAGATTATGAAAAAAACATTATTAGGCCACTATCACTAACTATGGTCCACAGTCTACATTTGACATAGTTTCTCCACATACCCCCTATTATTAAGGCCATGTATTAGCATTGTACATTTGTTGTATTTCATGGGAGAACACTCATATTTGTACTGCTAACCACAGTCCATCTTCTACCACATGTTTCACTGTGTTATACAGTCCTCTACCTTGTACAGTCTAGCCAAAGTGTACGTCAGTGGCTCTCACTTTCATGACAGAGTTGTGCAGTCATTGCCTCAGTAAATTTTTTAATGTATTTTCTTAGTCCAAAAGAAAAATTCCATACCCCCCTATTATGGACCCTTTGTGTGATATATATAGTACCATCTTTGACATTGATGCAAGAATATTACAATATTGCTGATAACTATAGTCCTGGACTATTCTTAAACATACTCTTGACCTGGCCACTTTCTGCTTGGGTCTCAAGATAGATGCAATTTTTAGTGTTAAGCCCTCCCCCTACTCCGGTAATCACAGAAGCCCAGGCTAGAAGATTTCTAAAAACGCCATAAAATTGTAAATGGTCCTTACCACACTTTATTGTGATAGATTGCTTATTTGTCTATACACCATAAGGTCTATAAAGAAAAGACTGTCTGATGCACAGTTGCATCCCAAAAATATAGCACAGTGCTCTCTGCCAGCATCCTTAATAAAAATGTGTGTAGAGAATGGAAAATTAATGAACAAATGGTATCTTACTTATCTCCTCAAAATTGTTTTAGCTCTTTTCTAGCAATGTCTGACATGCTTTGTAGAATGTGTTCAAAGATTGTTTACTTGATAAATTTAACTTAAATTAAATGTTCAAAAACTCAATTTAATATGTACCTAAAGAGAAGTTTAGGCCTGTTAACATATGAAGATCAATGTGAATGGTAACTTTAGTCTAACTTTAGTCTGGAGGATTGTCCAAAGTCAGTAGGAGATAGAAGTGGAGGTTCAACTTAAGGAATTGTCTTCATTCTATAAAAGCTTTTCATTCATTCATAGCCATTTAGTAAGCTAATTATCTATCTATCTAGCTAGCTAGCTAGCTACTTACCTATCATCTATCTATATTTCGAGAAGAATGTTTATAAGTCTATCTTATGTTTGGCCTAGAGAAGTTTTTTTCCTAATTGAAAAAGTCAATTGATTCCATTACAATTACAAATGATTCCAAATTAATCAGTTATGAGCACAATTGAACAGTTACTGGACAACTTCAGAAATCCTCTCTAATATCGCCACATCTCTAACTATGAGGACCCTTAAATTGTTAAAAGCAGGAATGAAATAAGTGTCTTTTATCCAAATTAATCCCCACTGTATTTCACCCCTAGAATGTTATTTTTATGAATAAAGACATTGCCTTCAACAGATAGGTATACTGGCTTTGGAGCGTAACACACTAACTCACTAAGCTCATAATTCCATTAGGGCAGTGACCCTGAATTATTTTTGAATCTCAATGTCTTGCCCAGTCCTAGGCTTAGAAAAGGTACTCCATAAATATTTATCACTGTGTAACACATTAGCTTACATTTATTTAACAAATTTGCTCTCCCTTCCTATACTGAAGAGATGGTATAATAAATGGATTTATTTTAATATGAAGAAAAGTGAAAGCAGTATTTTTAAAATGTGTTCTAAGGAACACTACTCTAGTAAGACTCTTCACATAAAAATATTCCATGGTTTCATTTTGAAAAGCATATAACCATCATTAATTAGTATGTTTATTCAACAGTTCCTAGTTTTGTTTAAACCCATTTTCTGTATAGAATTTAGAGTGTGCTTTTTGTAAAAGACAATATGCTACTGAGATGATTGGCCAGGGGTGGGGAGGGGTGTCCTACTAGGTGGCCCTAAGCACATGAGGGAAATGGTTAAAGATATTGAAAGGAGATTTGAGAGAGTACAAATGCAATGACAAGTCATTGTTTTGACTTAACTTTGGTTTTGCCCCATCCCATTTGAAATTTAAGTGAAGCATTCTCCTCAGTCTGAATCAGTATAACATTTATTTTCTGTAATATAGTTTTAACAATTATCCCTCATACACACTGCACGCATACATTTATTTGTGTAAGTACTGGCCTACCTAACTGGGTTTTAGTCATCTTGAGGAAATCTGTTTTCATTAGAAAATTATTTGGTTCTTAAGTGATTATGAAGCAGTTTTATATATGCTACCTAACAATCTTTTCTACAAAACAATGAAACAGACATTATTCTCCATATTTCACATGTGGGGAAGCTAAAATCCCTGGCCCACTGCTTAGGTTGGGCATGGGTCGGGGGAAGAATACTTGAAATAAAATGAGTAATGTGTATTTTGAGAATTCTGTCATTTGAGAGCTGTATAATCTTTGGTAAGTTAATTCATTTCTTTATAAATGTGAAAAAATAATATTTCTCAAGTTTTTTCATGAGGATCAAATGGAAGTATGGGTATGATGATTATATTAAGGTTTCAATTGTTATGATTTTATTTAATTGCAATCATTATATGAGGATTGTTTGATTTATCATTGATTTTTAAAAGGACTAAACTGCCTGCTTTGAAACTGAAAAATACAACTTTCTATTTTGGTATATTACTTGACAATTTTTAAAATTTTAATGCAAACAATGTACTTTTCTAATTTGCTACCTTCACTTATTCTCTCCCTTTAATAAATTAAAAATATTACCCAGGAAGTCAAATTGTTATTTTTAAAATTTCGCCATATATTTGGATATGAATTGGAATATCTCTAGCAGTGGTTCTTAAACTTCTGTATGCATCAGAATCACTTGGAACACTTGTTAAGTCATTGCACCACCCTCACCCCCTTCAACTTTCAGATTCAGGAGGGCCCTGGTAAGGCCCAAGAGTTTTTATTTCTAACAAAGTTCCAGGTGATGATGGTGCTCTTGGTCTGGAGGCATTTTGAAAATCATTGATCTACAGTAATCTCCCTGAAGCAGCCCATAAGTGACTTCTCTGAGTTTAATTTCCCATCCTTTCCGTGCATTCCTCAACTCTGTCCTCTCTCTAAAATTATTTTCCCAAAGTTATGTGTTGCCCTATCCTGATGTGAAATTTAAAACAATGTTAAAAACATGATGCAATGAAAAGGTATTCATGAAGAGATCAGACTTTTTCCATCAACCACAAATAATTACGTTCCTAGCCCCTCTCTGTTGGCACACACACAAATGTAGGTGAACCCTCAGATTTTAGTTATATGATGTTTGTCAGGACCTTTTTTCATTTCCAAAATGTGATAAAATAATTGAAGATGAAGGCAAATTTTGGCATGAGGAGAAGTAATATTTAAACAACTCCTGGGTGAATCAGTTGGATGGATATATGGTAGGGATAATATGAACCAGAATAGGGTTGAATATGGAAAATAATTATGGAAATAAAAATTGACCTGATCGCCAACTCTAACTTTAAGTTGTACTTCTGACATACTGTAAAGATGAGGTCCCTCTTTTCTTCAAAAAAAAAAAAAAAAAATCTATATCTATCTATCTATATATGTGTGTGTGTGTGTGTATTGACATAAAATAAGCAATTTGTAATGATCACTAAATATAAGATTAATTAGGAATCTGAACTTAGGAAAGAATACATTCATCAAGAAGAACAGTTGGTTGAACATCCAATAATGACTTAAAACCAGCAAATCAGTAGTTGTCTTTTGTTCTTATAAATGAAGAAAAAGAACATTTCAGTTTGACTGTCAAAAAGAATGCATAACACAAGAACATGGTGTGATTAGCAATTCATTCAAAGTAAGTAATGTGTATTAGCCCTCATCAAGTGAACAGTTTTATTTTTGTGGCTGTCTTTAGTAATCACACGCGTATGAGTCATTTAAAAGCCAATCTGGTTTTGGTGCGTATGTGTTTTATTTTGTGTTTTCTCTATGCCAGCATGCACATTTACGGATAAATGGTTCACATCTGTTCTTTGTAATTTAGAGATTATGCAAAGGCCTCTGTATCCTCCTTTTTTATTTTTAAAGGACAACGGGAAGCATCATTTGCATGGAATTTAAGGAGTAGAACTGATTTCTGAGGTTCCTTGGTTATTTGCAGATTCTCCTTACAAGAGAATATCAAATTGTTAAAAAGTTTGATTTAGTTTCCTAGCTACTATAACAAATACTTTATAATGTGTTGGCCTAAATATTGGGAATTTATTGACTAATGGTTTCAGAGACTAGAAGGCTTGCTTCCTCCAAGAGTTGGTATCTTCTGGCTGACTGACATTCCTGGTGTTTTTTGGCTTTTATGTCACATGGCAATGCATATGGTAGTGTCTTCTTATTTCTCCTACAGGTTCTGCTGACTTCCAGCTTCTTGCTTCTCCCATTGCTTCTCTTTCTATGCCCAATTTCCTTTGCTTATGAGGACTTCAGCTATAATAGATTAAGGCCCAGCCTCATTCAGTTTGGGCACCCTTTAACTAATAACATCTTCAAAGTTCCTATTTACAAATGTGTTCATACCCATAGGGCATACCTTTGTAGGAGACATAATTCAATTCCCAACACTATACCCCCTGGACCCTGAAAAGAAATGTTCTTCCAGCATGCAAAATGCATTCATTCCATCACAACATCTCAGAAGTCTTAAGCCATTTTAGAACAATGATAAGTACAAAGTCTCATAAAAATCAGTTATGAATGTGGTCCATCCTGGGGCAAAATTCCTCTATCTGATGGACTATGAAACTAACAAACTAACAATTCATCTGCTTCTATTATACAATATTGGTTCAGGATTAGGATAATCATTTCCATTCCAGAAGGGGTCATACGTCCCAAACAAGTCCAAAAGCCAGGAGGGCAGACTCCATTAGGTTTCAAGGTCTGAGAGTCATCTGTGAATCGATGCTTTGTCCTCCAGGCCTGATGAAGCAGCAGCCCCACCCATTCCAAGTACGTACACAGTAGCCATGCTCTCCCCAACAGCCCCACCATTTCTGAGCATTAGGGTGGCAGCACTCTCCCTGAACAATAGGATGCAGGGCCAGCCCTTCCAAGCTTTGGGGCAGATGGCCTGGCCCCACCAGGTACAGACTGGTCTACCCTTTCCACACACATGGTAGGAGCACTCTCTTGGCCTGAGGAGATCTTTTGGTCCAGACTTTTGCTTACATGGTTCTGCCTTTGAGGTCATTCTTCCTTCAATCTGTCTTTTCTTTGTCCCTTTCAGTCCAGGCTGGCAGTGGTTCTAATCGTACACATTTTGCAAAAATCTTGTCAGCTTTGTGTTCAGTTCAAGTAGGTCCAAATAATCAAACAATAGAACTTTCCAAAGATCCTTCCTGGATAACTACATTTCCAGTCCTGGAATGAATCCATTTTCAGCCACAACCTCTTTAGCAAAGGTTAAAGCCCTCACATGGAGCCCTATTCTCTGGAAACTCACTTCCTGTAAGCTCAGGGAGATCCCTGATAGAGCCTCTTTTGGCCTTAGTCTGAGAGGACAGTCTATCTGGATAGGCTGAGAATTTTCCAGATTAATTGGTAGTGTCCTTGTGTTTAACAGTTCAATCCTCAGTTTCTCTCTTTCCTCTCTCTTTTCACTATAAGCTATAAGGACAAACCAGCTTGCACCTTTGACATAATCTTGGAAATCTCCTCAGCTAAATATACATGTTCATCACTTTCACGTTCTGCCTTTTATCAAACATCAGAGCTCAAGTTCTCTAAGTTCTCTGCCACTTTATAACAAGGATTGTCTTTTGCCCTATTTCCAATTACACATTCATTGTTTACTTCTAAAGTCTCACTGGAAGTATCGTTAACCTCCATATTTCTGGCAACATTCTGTTCATGTTGAATTATGTGTTCATTAAGATGATAAAAACTTTCTCTACAGCTCTCACTCATTTCTGAGCTGTCACAAGTCTTTCAGCCTCTACTCTCATTACCCACTTTCAAAGACTATTCCACATTCTTAGGTATTTGTCATAGTAGCACCTCACTCCTGGTACCAAAATCTGAATTAGTCTGGAAAACAGAACTGAAGTGACAGGATACACATACACAAACACAAACACACATGTAAATATTTTTTTAAACAGAAAATATTCATTTATTATGATTCAATCCTATATGGATAGTCTTGAAACTTTAACGCTGTTCAGAGATAGGTTTTAGATGTGAACAGATTTTTTAACAAATCAATTTTATTGATACATATTAATAAAGCATACAATTCATCCAAAGTGTACAATCAGTGGTATTTGGTATAATCACATAGTTGTGCATTCCTCACTTCAATTATTATTAGAGCATTTTCATTATTTCAGTAATAATAATAAAACAAAAAACAAACAAGAAATTCTTCACCTCTCGATGTGTTTCTGCTTCCCCTGCTGTAATAGCTTCTATTTCTGGCTAAACTTGCACAGTTATTTATTTATTAAGCAGTTTTATTGAGATATATTCACATACCATAGAATCTATCTAAAGTGTATAATCAGTGGCTTTTAGTATAATCACAATGTTGTGTATTCATCATCGCAAAAAATTTTAGAATTATTTCATTCCTCCAAAAAGAAAAACTCCATATCCCTTAACATACCTTCTCTAGTACTACATAACCACTAATCAAATTTCATCTTTATAAATTGATTTATATTTACATTTTACATAAATGGACTCATACAATATGTTGCAAAATATATTTATTTCATAGTAAACAATCATATAATATTTGTCCTTTTGTGTCTGGCTTGCTTCACTCAACATAATGTGCTCCAGGTTCATCCATGTTGTCATATGCTTTACAACTTCATTTCTTCTTACAGCTGCATCATATTCCATCATGTAAATAAACCACAGTTTGTTTATCCATTCATTGGTTGATGGACACCTGGTTTGTTTCTAAATTTTGGTAATCATGAATAACGCTGCTATGAACGTAGGTGTGCAGATGTCTAGTCACGTCACTGCTCTTAGTTCTTCTGGGAATATATGCAGTAGAGGCTAATGAAACCATATGGATTGGCAAGTCCAAAATTTGTAGGGCAGGCTATAAGCTGGGAACTCTGATGAAGGTTTTGATGAATTCACCAGGAGAAGCAAGCTGGCTGAAGGAGAGAGAAAATTCTTTCTGACTACTGTAACCACAAGTTTTTTCTTTAAGGCCTTCAACTGATCAGATGAAACTTCTCCCATTCTTGAAGGCAATCTCCTTTATTCATTTTGATGTAATCAGCCATGGAGGCAATCACCTGATAAGGATTTAAGTCCATGAAATACCCTCACAATAACAATCAGACCATTGCTTCCATGATACACATCTGGACTTTATAACCTAGCCAAGTTGTCACATGAACTCACCCATTACAGTATTAAACATTCAAAATCTGGTTAAATTATTTGCTTTCAACTTCACATTTCGGTCATGTGGTTCAGTGGATGGTTCCTGATATCTCTTAAGCCTCCTCTCAAAAATCAGACCTGGTTCATTCAGATAACCATGCATCCCAGTCCCAAGACAGCAGCCTGACTTTCTGTCCTGAGGTAATTATTAATATTCCCTCTTTAATTCTCAAATTGTATACGTTTGGATGATCAGTTATATGAACACACTAGATTTCAGGCAAAATTTTAAATAAGCAAGGTGAGAGAATAGATAAATGTGATTTCACACATCTATAGAAAAGGTCATTGGAGTTAAAGTGGCTGCTAGGGAGTTGATGTGGCTCAAGTGGTTGAGCGCCTGCTTCCCACATGGGAAGTCCCTGGTTCGGTTCTTGGTATCTTCTAATAAAACAAAAAAAGGAAAAAGCAAACAACAAGCCAAACAAATTAATAAACCAACTCAGGGGAGCCAATGTGGCTCAGTAGTTGGGCACTGGCTTCCTACATAAAGGTCCCAACCCCTGGCACCAAAAAAAAAAAAAAAAAAAAAAAAAAAAAAATTGTGGCTGCTAATGTAAGAATCAAAATAAAAGATTTAGGAATTATTCTGAAGTTAAAAGTATAGGAAATTATAGTATACTCTTTCTTGTGCATTTTAGGTTATATACATGCATATATAATATATATGCATATACTATATACATGCAAACACACACATATACATGCATATATATAAAGTTTTTGTATAGTAAAAAGTAGAACACTATATTTAATTTGTTCAATTGTCACTCTTAGAGAAATGCTCTTTTGACAGCATGATACTTCTTTCCTAATATATTTATTAACAGCTGCTAATCTTGCCTACTGTATGTATTCAATATATACTTTGTTGATTTCCAACTGTTCCTTGGCTCATACATACAGAGACCCATGATGTCTTCAAATTTTATGTGGAATCCAGTCAGTTTAGAGAGCCAGGTGCTTGATAGAGGTGAAATTACCCTTAAAAGTAAATAGAGAGCTATTTGCTTTGCATTTTGAACAACTTCCTGTGTTAGCTGAAGTGCTGGATTTCCTACTGGGAAATATTCCAAGCAGTGATAGAGTCTCTGTGACAATATCCTGTACTTTAGTTGATAAGGTTACATCATCAGTATTCCTTATCTAACAGTGTTGGAGATGTAAAAAGATCATGTGCTGTGAGATATATGAATAGAAATTGCCACTGGAAATAAGAAATGTGATTGACCTTCTGACTGTGGGTATGTTTCTGACGTCCCTGCTGTGTTACTTCGCTTTCAGAAATGAGAAAAGGGCCTATATAAGCTGAACCATAAGTAATGAATGTGTTTTATATAAAAGCTTTGGTTATTATAACTACCAAAAGAATAAAAACATCTGTCTGCTTTCTCAATTAGTGATCTCAACATATATTCTCCTTTAGGCAATCTGTAATTACCTACATATAAATAATACATTCATATAGTTTCAGCAAAGCATTCAGTGAAAACTACAGATGATTCAAATGTGAAATAGTGGCATTTTCTTGGGAGTTATTCATAGCTGGATAGGGCATATTGTTGTTAGTTATAGGGCTTTCAGCCAATACTCATTAAGTCTTACTGTGTAGACTATAGTATTATTCTTAAACTACAAAGATTATAGATATCATTAGCTACCCACTCCACAAATTATAAATAATAGCAAATACCTTTTCTAATTTAGAGTGTATACTTTTACTGGTCAAACAGACTGTCCTTGGTACAGTATGGAATGGGACAACAAAGTGGTATGTATACCAGGAGGTGGGGATCATTGTGAACTATCTTATGACATGGCTAACACAACCTTTTAAAGAATCAGGATGCCTCACAAATTTTCAAGGATAAAGACAATTAACAAATGCCAAAGCCGAGAGGAACCAGATGTTTGAACTATTAGACTGTGACTGTAAAGTAGTTATTATAACTATACTAGAAGATGAAAAGGCAGTCTGTTGACTCAAATAGATAGAAAGTTTCAGTACACAAATAGAATACACACACACAGAGTGGAAATTTTAGAACTGAAATAAAGATACAATGTCAAAATAAAAATAAAAAAAAAATTCATCGGAAAGTCTTGCATTAGTTTCCTAGGGCAGCATAAAACAAAAGTATTGCAAACTATATGGCTAAAACAACAGAAATTTATTGTCTCATTTTTCTGGAAGTGTGAAATTAAGGTTTCTGAAAGGCCATGCTCCCTTTGACATGTCTAGGGGAAAATCTGTTCTGTCCTTCTCTCCTGAATTCTGGTGGTTTCTGGAAATCCTTGGGCTTCACTGTCTGCTTCAGTTGTCACATGGCCATTTTCTCTCTTACTGTGTCCAAATTTCTTCTTCTTATAAAGACACCAGTCAGATTAAGGACACACCTAATCCAATTTGGCTCATTTTAACTAATAGCATCTTCAAAAACTATTTCCAAATAAGGTCATAGCCACAGGATCAAGGGTTTGGATATGAACATGTCTTTTCTGGGGCCACAATTTAATGCCTAATAGGACTGAGAGCAGAATTGAATTGACAGAGGAAAGAGTGACTAAACTTGAAGATAAATCAATAAAAAATGTTCCAATATTTATGACTTGGGGAAAATGCTGCAAAAATAAACAAACAAAAAAACAAAACAAAAACCTTAGAGACTAAGGAACCTGTAGGGGATAATATAAAAAAATTTTAGCATACATGCCATTAGAATATCAGAAAAGGAAGAAAAATAGCACGTGGTATAGAAAAAAGACATATTAAGACAGAAAAATTTCCAGATTGGGAGATAACATAAATTTACATAACCATGGGCCTCAAACCCTTGAGTGAAACCTGGACATCATAAATTCAAAGGAACCCATGTCCAGGCACATCAGAGTAAAATTGCTGGAAACAAATTTTAGGGAAAAAATCTTGTAAAACTCCAAAGAAAAATGTCACATTAAATATAGGGCAACAACTATTTTAATTACTGCAGATTTTTAATCAGAAACCATAAAAGTAAGAAGGCATTTTTTAAATGGTGGAGGAAAAGAACTATGAGGCCTGAATTTTATATCCAGCAAAAATATACTTCAGAAGTGAAGGTGCAATAAAGATATCTTCAAATGAACAGAAGCTAAAAGAATTTATCAACAACCTTGTTCTAAACAAATGGTAAAGTAGAAGAAATTCCTCACCAGAAAGAAAATGATACATATAAAAGTGAACTTTCAGAAATGAAGAAATAGCAATATAAATTTCAAGTATATGGGTAAATGAAATAGATTATTTTCCTCTTCCTAAGTTTTTAATAAAATGTGTATGGTAATTCAAAGCATTAAAATATAACATTGGTGAAATTTTCACTGTATGTAGATATATATGTATGAAAATTACAGCGTAAAGGAGGGATGATAAAATAACTTACATGTTGGTAAGGTTTCTACAATTCTACAGTACTTGAAGTGGTAAAATATTAACTCTAAATTTTAAAATGTATAATATAATTCCTAGAGAAAACACTTAAAAAAACAAGTATAGCAAGAGATATTTTAAAAACCCAACAAATTCCGATGTAACACTAAAAAATTGTAATAATCAAAATAAGTCAGGAAATGAGAACCAGAAGAAAGAAAAACATTCAGACCAAAGAGAAAATAATTAAAATTTGAATGATACAGCTAAATCCAAAGAGTTTAAACATACCAATTAAAAGAGTTTGTTATTTTCAATTATTCTCTTGTAATTATTATTTGTTAGTCAGATGTTCATTAAAACCACAGTAGCAGAGACACTTTTGGTTCTGGCTACCACACATATGTTACAATAGGTAAAATGTTAAAATAATAGCAATGACAAATGCTAGTAAGGATGGTAAAAAATTGGATCACTGATACGTGTCTGGTAAGAATGTAAAATAGCACAGCCAATCTGGAAAAGAGCATGCCAGTTGTTTTTTTTACAAAACTAAATATGCTTACCATACGATCCAGCAATTTTACACTTGTGCGTTAGCCTCAGAAAAATGAAAATTTATGTCTACACAAAAACCCATGCACAAATATTTATAGAAACTTTATTCACAACAGTGAAAAACTGGAAACAACTCAAATGTCTTTCAATGGGTGAATGTTTAAACAAACTCTGGTACATTCATACCGTAGAATACTACTTAGCAATAAAAGGGAATGATTCATTGATACATGCTAAAATGTGGGTGGATCTCCAGGGAATTATGCTGAGTGAAAGAAAGGCTATTTCAATTACATACTGTGTAATTCTATTTATATAACATTCTTGAAATGATAAATTATAAAGAACAGTTTAGTGTTTTCCAGGGATTAGGGATTGGAGGTTGGTAGGGAGCAGGGAGGTAACTGTGACTATAAAAGGACATCATGTGGGGTCCCTTTTTGTAACTGCTCTATATCTTGATTGTCATCGTGATTCTGTGAGTCTACACATGTGTAAAAAATTGCATACAAGTAAACAAATGAGTGCATGCTGAATTATTGAATTCTGAATAAGGTTGATGAATTGTGTCTGTCAATTTCTTGGTGGTGATATTGTACTATAGTTTTGCAAGGTATTACTATTGGAAGAAACTAGGTGGAAATTCCCTTCTCAGCTCAACCATCATTTTCTCCATTTAGGCTTCCCTAGGTCCTGCACAGAAAAGGTAAAATTGGTTCTTTTAAATAGCTGACACAGTTTTCCACTGTATTATTGAATACACCTAATTGTTTAGTAGTCTGTCTTTCTCACTGAACTGTGAACCTCTTGAGGAAAGGTGTAATCTTATGCATGTTTGCATTTGCAGAAACTACTATTATGCTTGGCACAGAGTAAGTGCCCTGATAAATATTTCTTCAATGAATGAATACATGAAAGAATTAAAATTCAGTTATGTAAAAATGTACTCTGAGGAAAGTTTCTTAGGTCTACAGAGACTCTGATTTATTAAAAATGAATTATTTTAAAGAGAAGTGCTAAATTCTATGGGCTAGAATCTCAGAAAATAGTTTCTTTTTTTTATTATGTTAAGTAATTTATCTGATTTCTGTGTTAAAAAAGCAAATGTGCCTAAGGAAAAATGATCAATTGTATGTTTTAAATAGCCATGGCTAACATAACCATCTGATTTTGATAAAGGTTAGCAGAGGAAATCAGCCACATGGCTGTTCCTGGGCTGATGTTTATAGATTCCCAACATAAGTTCTTGTCCAAGAAAGCCAAGAGAGATTTCCTTCCAGAGCCAGCCTACAGAAGGCCGATGGTTAATGAGTTAAAAAAAAAACAAAACTGCTCTCATATAGATGCATTACCTTCCCCGCAGTGAGGGACATGACTCCCGGGGATGAGCCTCCCTGGCACCAAGGGTTTACTACCAAGCCCTGGCTGGCGCTACAACTGGAAAAATACCTTAAATAAAAGGGGGAAAAGGTAAAGACAAATAAGTTCATATGGCTAAGAGACTTCAAAGTGAGTTGGGTGGTTATCAGAGAGATAACACTTATGCACATTTCAGCAGGATTTCATAGAAAGCAAAAGTAGACACTACCCCAAACAGTGGGGGTCCTGAGGACTCTGGAGACACCCAGATCCTACGGTCATGGCATATAGTTCTATATATGCCAGTGGGCCCTCCTTTGGAGATTGTGCTCCCAAGTGTGACAGAGCTGGATTCAGATGTGACTTCTCTACACATGCCTCTTCTGTCCCTTTTATTTGAACCTATAGTTGGTGCTGGAGTTGGTAGGTGTATGTCCAAGAGACTCGAATCTCTGGGCTGTCCATGTGCCAGCTGGGCCCTGAGCTTCAGCAGAGTTGCAACACCTACTCTCCAGTTCATTGGACTCACCCAGGACAACTAACAAGGAGGTGAGGATGGAAAACTACCACACCAAGGAACTGAGGGAGTCTACAACTGCAAGCAAGAGCGTCCCACCCATCAGCCATATGGGATCGAAGTCCCCTCTCAATTAGAGGTGAAGTGGACATCACCATCCCAGAATCCTCAGGATTGGGGAATAAAATATGGAATAGAGTAGACTTACTGGTATTTTACTATAGACCTATTGTGGTTTTAGCAATGGAAAAAATTATATCATTGATGTGGAGGCAATGGGCACTGGAGGTGCTGAAGTCGGGGAGAGGGAAAAAGAGGTGTAATATGGGGGCATTTTCAAGACTTGGAATTGTCCTGAATGACATTGCAACAACAGATACAGGCCATTATATATCCTGCCATAGCCTACAGAATTGTGTGGGGGAGAGAGTAAACTGCAATGTAAACTACAGTCCGTGCTTAGTGGCAATGCTCCAAAATGTGTTCATCAATTGCAATGAATGTACCACACTAATGAAAGAAGTTGTTAATGTGGGGAAAAGTAGGAGGTCTGGTGAGTGGAGCATATGGGAATCCCTTATATTTTTTATGTAACATTTTATGTAATCTAAGTATCTTTTAAAAATAAATAAAAAATATGTTAAAAAAAATAAAGTGATACCTGCACTTAAAAAAAAAAAAATTGCTCCCACTTCAAAAGTAGACACAGTGAAACAGTATTACAAATCTTGGATATTCATTTCAAGAGATTTTTAGACTAGTGTATTAGTCAGGGTTTTCTAGGGAAACAGAATCAACAGGAGATATTTGCCAATAATAGATTTTATAAGAGTTTCTCACATGACTGTGGGGATGCACAAGTCCAGATTTTGCAGGCAGGGTGCAAACCAGGGGCTCTGATGAGAGTCCAATGAAGGTCCTTGATGAATTTCCAGGGAAAGTTGGGTGTCCAAAGACAAGCTGGGAAATTCTCTCTAAATGCTGAAATCACTTCCCCTTTTATAAGGCATTCAACTGATTGGATAAAGCGTCACTTATTGCTGACGGCAATCTCCCTGATTGATGTAGATATAATCAGCTATCTATGCAGTAAACTCATTGGTGACTAAAGTCCATAAATGTCCTTGTATTACAATTAGCCCAATGCTTCCTTGATCAAACAACTGGGTACAATTACCTGACCGAGTTGACACATTTGCCTAACCATCACAAATAGGAAATGCAAGCATATATTCAATATAACATTGTATATCTATGATAAAATATCAGTGTCTACCACTTCCACTCATTTGATATTAAGTCTTGAAAATTAAAGGGTAAACAAAAATATTTTAAAAATTCTTTACCTTCAGTAGTTCAGATGATGTCACCTTGATGAGGTGTACCTATTTCTGGTATTCTTTTATCTTTTATGTCCTTTCATTTCCAGAGACATTGTTGTTCATATATCTGAGGCTATTTTCTATGATAAACCACTATCAGCTATCCCCTTTATCTTAAGGCTATTTCGAAACATTTTTTATCAAACCATACCAGAGCCAAAAATATAAGATTGTGTGTTATAAAAAATAGTGAAGGAAGGGGGCTCATCAAACTTCTGAACTTCCTATTTAGTAACCAACTATAGAAATGATCCCTGAAAGTATAGTCTTTGAACTTCCTACTTAGAATATGAATGTTGTATATCATAAATTTCTCTTAGACACAGAGCAAAAACATGGCTTTTTTTTTCCAGATTGCTTGACTATGTATTTTGCATAATTAAGAAAAAGAACACAATTAGTAAATTGCATCTTAATGAATTTTATGAAGTCATCGCATCTATGTAACCTGCACCAGATATAGAAATAGAACATTACCCAAGAGCATCCTTGTGCCCTATTTAATATCAGTTCATTTTACTACTAAACCACTTTAAAAGCACAGGCACAGAAAAAAGCCACAGAGAGAAAAGAACCCAGAAGGTGAGAGAGAAGGCCCTCGGTGCAAGAAGCTAGAATCAATGGAACACAGACCCTGGGAGGAATCCACTTTAGCTAAAAGTGGAAAGCAACGGAGGCATAGAGGAGAGAAGGGACAAGCAGATGCCTGATCACTCACAGCTGTGCATCTTCTGATGATGCCACCACATGCCCGATTGCCCACAGCTACAGCTGGGGAGAAAGCATCTCTGATGATGCCTTGATTTGGACACTTTCACAGTCTAGAACTGTAAAGTTTTAACCTACTAAATCTCCATTGTAAAAGCCAAACATTTCTGATATATTGCTTGGGCAGTATTTAGCAAATTAAAACAATGCTATTCAAAGTGGTGCATTTGAGAAAAATTTTATCAGTAAATATTTTGAATATCACTGTAAATTAGGGTCTGATATAAAGATTATAATAGCTGGGTTATGAAGTAATTACTTCTATAACAAACACTGGGTAGCTAATAATACAATAGAAGTTTGTTTTTCTTTCAGGTAACAGTCTCTTGTGAGGTTCCTTCTGTGCCTGAAATGTAGTCCCAAACTGTACAACTGTTTTTAAGCATCAGCTCTACATTGTTGAAGGGACACTTTAGGAATGTTTTAGCCAGCTTAATTATACCTGTCACATTGGCTAAGAATGAGAACTTTACCTGAGATTGTGGTACAAACCTGAATATTTGGCTTCATCAACCTGCTCTCTGAGATACAGGATAGAATTAAGTTAGAAATAACTGAGCAATTAGCAATTAAATTTGAAAAAATAGCAGTGTTTTAAGTCACAAAATATCTCAGTTCAAAGAAATTTATTTAAGAATGTTTTAAATGTATACTCAAATCAGTAGAACAGAAAAAATTTTCTCACTACATCCTGTTGACCTAATTTGTGAGAGACTCAAAATTCTGATCTTGTAATGTAGAGACTATATTTTAAAATACATTGATTTTATTCTACTTAAATAGAACTTTATTTTCTGTATTTATTTATAAAATGTATTGATAATGTCTTAGAGTAAATAGTGTTCAGAAAGGATATTGATATTGGCCCTGAGCTCAAGTCTTAGTTCTGCAATTTATCAACAATGCCTCTTGATCTCTTTAGTGCTTATAGTTCTCTTTGTCCAATGGAGGTTACACACTATTTCATAAATTGTTTTTGAAGATCAAATCAGAAAAATTTGTAAAACACACAATTGAGTTCATGGAACACAGTATACCATATATAGTTGGTAATATTATTTTTATATGTCCTGACTTCTGGTGGTAATAAATTGAGAATCCTGTTTTAGTGTACTTTTCACAAAAAAATAACTAATATGATGAAATTAGACTGAAATACCTTTAGGAGACAGCATAAGGAGAAGACACAGAGCTCTAGTATGACAAATTTTTTATCTATAAAAACTAAGTAGTGGAGTACTAAAAGACTACAAGGGGAGATGAATATGATTTTTCATTATTTTCCTTAAAAATGTTTAATTACTGGTGGTTTTTTTCCCTTGATTTACTTATTTTTTCTCAGATGTTATAAAAAGAAAAATGAATATTATTAAAAACAAAACAGAAAACAAAAACACTTTTGTCTCTAGCAACGATAAGCCCTTGTTTTAGCATTCAGAATTGTATTTGGGGTTTCAGTGTACAGCAGTAGCCATTATAAAGATGAGCAAAGATTAATCTGTCATTAAACATCTTTGAGTCACAATTTTCTCTTCTGAAAAAATGTCAATATATTTCTATTAAAATTAGTTGAGATAATGGTTTGGGTATGGTAAGTAGGGTGCATTCAAGTTATGTGGTAGCTCTTATTTTTATTACCCCACTTATCTTCTATTGGAGATGTGGCACATGCTTTTCAATCTTCAGTGTAATAGGACATGATTACATATTAACTGTCTTTTGAATATGGTTTGATCTTATTCTGAAAAAACGAAATGAGAAACACCACACATAGAATTGATAACATGAGATAAACTGGCAGATCTTTTGCAAAAACAGGAATGTCTGAGGTTATTTATAGTCTTGGCTCAATTGACTCTTGTTGTTTTTCTGGTTATCCTTACAATCCTAGACTACCTAACATTTCTCTAATTCCTCATAATGGCAAACCAGTAGATTGTCATACAAATATTTTTTCTCTAAGTTGCACTGTTTCACATTATCTTCCAACGTGTATAATCAATGGTATTCAGTATAATTACCTAATGTGCATCATCACCTCAATCATTTTTCGAGCATTTTCATTATTCCAATAATAGCAATAATAAAAAACAAAAAACAGAAGTCATAACTCTCAATCTCTCTGCTTCCCCTGCCATATATAGCTGCTATTCTGTTTCCATCTCTCTAGTTTATTTGTGTTTATATTTTGTAAAAACTGTCATAATCATGCAATATTACCCATATTCTTATTTTACATGATGTTTCACTATGTTATACAGTCCCAGATTACATTTTGTTTTGTTTTGTTTTATTTTCAATAATAATTTTTTAATTTTAAAAAAAGATACTTAGACTATATAGATGTTACACAAAAAATATAGGGATTCCCATATGCCCCACTCCCCACACCTCCCACACCCTCCCACATAAACATCCTTCATTAGTGTGGTACATTCGTTGCAAATGATAAATGCATCCTGGGGCTTTGCCATTAAGCATGTACCATGGTTCATATTTTAGTCTACGCTCTCTCCCACACAGTTCTGCATGTTATGTGATGATATAAAATGGCCTATATCTGTTGTTGCAGTGTCATTTGGGATGATTCCCAAGTCCCAAAAAAGCCCCCGTATTACAACTGTTTTTCCCTCTCCCTGCCCTCAGAGCCTCCAGTGGCCACTGGCTCCACATCAATGTTGTAATTTCTTCCATTGCTAGAATCACAATATGTCTATAGTAGAATACCAGTAAGTCCACTCTTGTCCATAACTCTTCCCCACATCCCGAGGATTCTGGGATGGTGACGTCCACTCCACCTCCAATTGAGAGGGGTCTTATATCCCGTGGGGAAAATGGATGGGACTATCTGCCTGCAGCTGCAGACTCTCCCCATTCCCTGGGATGGCCTTATGACAATATGCATTTTCCCAGATTACATTTTTTAGCTTTCCTTCTAGTAATATACATGACCTTAGACTTACCCTTTCAACCACTGTCATATCCATATAATAGCTCTGCTAGTTACAAATACTATGATGTGCTTTCAACATTTCTATTCATTTCCAAAGATTGACAAACAACCTTTTTACCAATGCTGCACAGATTAAACCTCAGCTTTCCATTCTCTATCCTCATTCTATTTTCTGAATTATTTCTGAATTATTAACTCCATGAATTTACACAATGTGTTTAGTTCATAATAGTGCAATCACACAGTATTTGTCCCTTTGTGTCTGGCTTGCTTCACTCAACCTAATGTCCTCCAGGTTCATCCATGTTGTCATATGCTTCACAACTTCATTTCTGCTTACTGCTGCATAATAGTAATTTTTAATGTTTATAGCTTTTATATATAAAATTAAGGAAACTGGTTTATTCATGTATTTTTGTATTTTTCAACCATTTCATCTTTCAAAGTATTATATTTTGATAAGTTTATACCCATTTGTGATTACATTGCCCAGGCATTCTTTTGTTTATACATATTTGTGCACCTGCTAATTTCCTCCATTTTTTTAGAATCAAGGGTTTAAATGGCCCTCAGGTGAGTCAGTTTGTATCATTATTAGTTCATGACTTTATTATGTGATACTCAGAAAGGAACTGTACATCTCATTCTTGCCTCATTTCTTAGCTTGTCGACTAATCCTTCATTACTTCATTGTCTGCAATTATTTCCTTTCATTTATAAAATGAGAGTTGAGGAGATAATTTAGAATAATTATTGATTTAGTATTCTCCTTTTGAAAAGACAAGATTTATCCAATACAATTATCTTTCCACCTGCTGATTCTACTGCCTTCTTTCAATTAAAGCCCATCCTCACAACAAGAAAATCAACAAATGACAGTAACACATTTCTCATTTTCTCTTTATCTGTTAAATTAATCATATTTAAATCAATGATGGAGAGATTCAAGCATTGTGGGATATATCACAGTTTTGTGTAAATTGTCAACATAAAATTTGGTTATCCAGGTTAAAATTCACATTTTAAGACATGGTGTTTAGATGACTTAAAAAAATTATTAGAATTTACTCATATGTATTAAAAGTGTTTTCATTT
Organism: Cabassous unicinctus; assembly: GCA_029593785.1. NCBI lineage: Eukaryota > Metazoa > Chordata > Mammalia > Cingulata > Chlamyphoridae > Cabassous > Cabassous unicinctus. The sequence goes on from JAQZBX010007067.1 coordinate 39,525, forward strand.
TATACCATTAAATAGTGTTATATTTAAGCATTTAGCCAGATTATTGACTGGCACAATGCCAAGCATTGCACTGTTTTTTTAATCACTGTGTTGCAGATTAAGTGTCTTTCAAATCAAATAACTTTCAGCAGAATTAAATGATCTATTTTGAAAATAACCATATATGTAGATATTCTTTCACAGTTATGGCATTTTTCTCTGAAATTTCTTTTATTATTTAATTAGTGTTTCTTCGCCAAAGTATCTGATATTAGGAGAATTAGAAAAGATGCTCTTTTTTCTATGCTTCCATGATTGTCCAATTGCATTTCTGATCAACATAGTTCTAAATTTTGATGTGTCCAGGCATTTGCTCTGGTTACTAACCACTCCTGCTGACATAGAAAACTGTTGATTCAGGCTCTCGGGTATCTTTTTCCTTTCTTTTCTCTGATCCTTTATATTTTGGTGTTAAAGGAACCTGTTTCCTTGTTTTCAAATACATGGGCAACCTTCCTTAGAAGATCAGTATAAAAAACAAAGGTGTGTTGAATATAGGTTCACACAAAACCTATATTCAAATGTTTGTATCAGGTCTACACATTATCACTAAAAAATGAAAGCAATTCAAATGTCCTTCAGTGGGTGACCAGATAAAGTGTGTTACCTCCACGCAATAGAATAATACTCAGAAATAAAAATGAATGGATTATAGATACATGCAACAATCTTAAAGGCATTATGCTAAATGAAAGTTGCATACTGTATGATTCTATTTATATGGCATTAACAAAAGGATAAAACTATTGTGAGTGAGAAGAGATCAGTGGTTGCCAGGGTTTAAGGGAAAACATGAGGGATTTGGAGGATGATGACATTGTTCTGTATCTTAATTTTGTTGGTTATTTCATAAATCTATAAGTGTGTTGAAATTTCAGGGTAATATATCTCCCCAAATATCAATTTTAGTTTGTGTTTATTTAAAAATAAAAATTGAAATTAACAACAACAAAAAAAGTCCCCTGGGTGATCATGAGGCATAGCTAAGTTTTAGAACCAGCACTTTAAATTGTCCCAGTTTCCCTGGTGCTTATAAATCAGCGAGTCAGGGATATAGCCCAGAAATATATATTTTAATACATATTTCCAGGAACCGTTCTATGATTTATAGAAATATAAGAATTATCTCATTGAAGTCCAACTGGTAGAGTTGTAGAAGATGAATATTTGGAAGATATTGACTTGAGATATTAGGAGATCATCAATGACTCATAGTTTTATGCTTGAGATCAGTTTTATATTGAGATCTTTGTCTGGCACAGAGAAGACACTTAATAATTGGCCCTCAGTCAATATTTATGGAATGGTTATTTTTAGGGACCAAAGTTATAAAGTACACCTGCCAGCCTAATTAAAAGTATCTAAACTTGCAGGACAACTACTTTGAAAGTGAAAATGGTGAGATGAAAATCTAGGTGCAACCTCATGAAATATAACAACCATTTTATTTCTCATTTTTTTGTTCTACTCATTTGTGTTCTATAGAAATCTCCAACTGTATTCTTAGGTACTCCAGAAAGAAGAGTCTAAGGCCAGATTATATTAGAGAGTACAATTCAAGGCAGCAGGGGTGACAGAGAAGGTATATTGGGCAGGGGAGGTTGAAAATCCAGTATGCAGAGGCATTATTGAGCTGGTAACTGTTAAATGCAGGCCATGCCTCAAATTCTCAGAACAGTCCTCCAGGAAGGTAAGTCAAATAAGTGTTTTAGTACAATCTTTTTATAAGAGAAAAGGGAGAAAATTTATCTATTGGCTCAGATATCGCAGGGTAGTTGGTTGAAAAGAAAACAGAGTAAATTGGGTAGTATCCAACAATACAACAATATATATCACATAATGGACTTTCACAGCATGTAGAAAAGAGGTAAAAAGTGACAATAATATGGTTATTGGAATCTCAATGTCATGAATTAGGCTGTTCAATTTAGTTAATATTGAAATATGGGTAGGTATTTTTGCAGATGTTTCCCATGCATGCACTCCTTCTCAAAAGAACAAGTTCTGAGGGAGAGATTCATCTAAATGCTCTTTCCCTGCTATGCTCCTCTTTGTCTTCTAATAGGGAAATGATAATGTGAAGCTCTAATAATTATTTTGTTTAAGATTCTTTGGTATTCAAAACTTCATATTTATTCAAATTTTCTGTTAAAATATTTCATAGTATCTTACTTTTGGTTCTTATTGTTTGGTTTCTCACTGGATTCATGGTTACCAAGCATTAAATGGTTCACTGAGAAGAGAAAATTAGAAAAGAACTAAAAAGTAGAATGTAAGTTATCTATCTATGCGTTAGAGGTAAGCACTATATCTGTGAAAAACCAAGAGAACCATGAAGCAGTCTTTTTTGTAATTGGCAAAATAAAAACATTGATTAAGATAAAGGGTATGATGAAGAGATGTATATCAGTGTGAAGAGAAAAATATTTGCATGAGAAAAGAAGTTAAAAACATTCTCTTTTCTTGAACCTACTAATGATTGTGTGGTAGTTGGGAAGCTGTGACCTAACTTTGAAAATACTTTCTAATAAGCCAGTGTCTTTTGGAGTTGTCAAAGTCTTCTAGTATTGAACTTCAGTTACGTTAGAGGACACTGGGACTTCACAACTCCCTTGGAATAAAAATCAAACATAATGAAAGTGTTTGAATACTGGCTTGTTGGCCCAAGACTAGACTAACCACATAGGAGATATAATCAATATGGAATAAATTGCAGTAGCCTCAACAAATCCAACATTCTCTTGATGTCCATTGCTACCATGTTGATCCAGATCACTACTATCTCCCACCTACACTCTTGTTCAGTCAGCTCTCTAGTCTACCTGTTTCCATTCCTGCCCATACCTACCATACATTTATCAGGCTAAATTAATTCACTTTATTTTTCTTATATAAAAAAACCTAGGGACCTGGGTTTCCTGCACAGAGACTCAGATACGGGTCTTTTCAGGATGGTCGGTGAATTTCTCATAGGGAGACTTAGTGAACATGGTCTCTTCCTAGAGGTTGGAGGGTGACATAGCTGTAGGTCTTGGAGATGGCATCCATGGTGGCCTTGGCAAAGTTGCCCAAGTGGCCATGCAGCCTCTGGCTGAGGTGTAGTCATCATTAATATTAGCCCACTATCTGATGTCTTTCTCACTCACTTACTATCTCCTTAACTACGTTAGTTTCTTAATAACATCACTATGAAACATTGTGTATGTGTTTGTTTACTTTCATTCTCTCCTTTTGAATATCTACTCCATGAGGGCATCCCCAAATCCCTAGTTCCCAGCAAGCATTAGGGCCTGAGTCAGTGTGTTTTGAATTAATATACTGGGAAAATAAAAGAATTAAGTGTTGCTTGGATGCAAATAACTGGACCAGTACTCTCTAATACATCTGTCTGCAATGATGGAAATATATAGATGTTCTTTCATACAGAAGCCACTAGCCAAGTGTGTCTATTGGGCACTTTAAATGTGGCTAGTACAATTGAGAAAATATATTTGTTATTTTCTTTAAATTTAAATAGCCACGTGTTCCCTATTGGGCAGTACAACACTAGAAAATCGCACTTCCTAGAATATTGATTCATACAGTCAATGTGCCATTAAAATAAAAAGAAATGCCCATTAAACCTTTTATGTTATTTGAAATGAGCATCCTTATCAAATCAAGTGGACTCCAAAGATCATGTTTGGATTAAGGCTTATAACTCTATTATCTCTATTATTTGAAATTGAAAAAAGAACCCTACAATCAGAAGTCTGAAGTTCATGTATTTTTGTGTTTTGGTTTTTACTGCTGAGAATCAAATGAAAATTAAATGAGATTTTTTTAAAATTTTCAAGTTGGCTAAAAATTTATTAAACAGTTATCTCAAGTGTTGGCAAAGGTTTGAGTGGATTTATTTAAAAGACAAAAGTAAAAAACTTTATCCTTTCAATTTCATTTATAGAGATTTATAAACGAAATATTCAGATACAGGTTAAAATATTTTTTGTACAGGAACCTTCAATGAAGGCACTACTTATCATGATATAAAATAAGAAATATCCTCAATACCCAAGGCTATAAGATTTACATGATGTAGAAATTTACTGCATCCTATTGTTGTAGTACATATGTGCAACTATACCACAAAATTTGTCCTAGAATATAACATATAATGAAAAATGCTGTGTGTATATATTTGCATGTTATAATTTATAAAAACTTAAGCCATCAATAATTGTAGTTTTATTTTATTAATTTACATATTTCTGGAGACTTATGATATTAACTGCCCTGGCTAAGGAGATGCTGGCTGTCCAAAGTAGAGATGGGAATTCTCTTTCTGAATGCTGAAATCACTTCCCCTTTTAAGGCCTTCAAGTGATAGGATGAGACCTTACTCATTGCTGATGGCAGTCTCTGTAGTTGATTGTAGATGTAATCAGCCATCAGTACAATCAACTCATGAAATGCCTTTGCATTACAATTAGCTGAGTGCTTGCTTGACCAGATAACTGGGCACCATAACCAGGCCTAGTTGACACATTAGCCTAACCATCACAGTTCACCCTTTGTCAGCTAGGCAGCCATACACATTACCTTAAACCATAAGTGTCTCTAAATAAAAACAATAACTATATATATTATGTATATATATATATGTATGTTACATATATGTATATTGTTACAATATTCAACTGTTTCTGTAACTGGTCACATGGTCGAAGTTCATATTTATCACTACTTTTTTCCACTACCCATTCCATGTTTCCTTTAACCTCAACAAGCACCTCAGCTGGAAGTGGTTCTTTGTCTGGTGGGGTGACCCAAACGTTCATTCCTGAAGATTTGGGGCCATTGCTGGTCCTGCTTGGAATGGGTTGTTACAGTTTTCCATTCACTTTAATCACCAGGTATTGTACTATTAAGAGAGGTCTTACAGGACCTCCTGCATTCCAGGCAAACTCTTCTTTACCTCATTGTATAGGTGTAGTCCTGTTTCCACTTGATAGTCAGAATTAGTCACCGCAGTCAGTCACAGTAATTCCCTTTCTTGCCTGTTGATTCAGAGGCATGAGGAACCCAAAGTGGCAAGATGGCAGTCTTAAAATCCAGTTCAATGGAATCATTGTTGTGTTCCCTGGTGACAGCACTACTCTTTTTGGAGCTAAGATCTGTAGACCAGCAGAGCTTAAGTATGCAGGGACAGGAAGCAAAAAATTTCCTGGTGGATCACTAGGGGTAATAGTGAGTGGTGCTACTCCCATTTCCACCCCTTGATTCCTGGACCCATGAATCTGGCTATGGGAGAAACAGCACCATAGAGTGGATGCTGATTTAGAGCATACACAGCCTCCTGGAGAACATTGCTCCAGCTCTGGAGGCATTGCCACCTAGTTGGTGCCACAGTTGAGTCTTCAACAGGCCATTCCACCGTTCTATCAATCCAGCTGCTTCAGTATGATGGGGAACATAAGATCAGTGAATTCCAAGAGCATGTGCTAATTCCCGCACATTTTCATTTTCCATGAAGTGGGTTCCTTGATGAGAAGATATGGTCTGTGAAATGCCTTGGCAATGGATAGGACATTCAGTAAGCCCAAGCATGTTAGTTTTGGAAGAAACATTGCATGGAGGAAAGGCAAAGTCATATGCAGAGTATATGTCTATTCCAGGTAGAACAAATGGCTACCCCTTCCATGATGGAAGTGGTCTAATGTAATCAACCTGCTACCAAATAGCAGGCTGATCACCTCAGGGAATGATGCCTTATCAGGGCCTGAATATGGGTCTCTGATGCTGGCAGATTGGGCACTCAACAGTGGCTGTAGCCAAGTAGGCCTTGGTGAGGGGAAGTCCATGTTGCTGAGCCCATGCATAACCTCCATTGCTACCACCATGGCCTCCTTGTTAATGAGCTCATTGGGCAATGACAGGAGTGGTGGGTGAAAGACGCTGAATGCTAGCCACAGAGCAAGTCATCTTAGCCACTTGATGATTAAAATCTTTCTCTGCTGAAGTCAACCTCTGGTGAGGATTCATGTGGGACACAAATATTTTCATGTTTTTTCGCCCACTCAAAAAGGTCTATCCACTTACCTTTTCCCCAGACCTCTTTGTTTTCCAAACATGTTTCTTCCAAGTCCATGACCATCAAGCCAAACCATTGGCAACAGTCCATCAATCAGTGTACAAATATACCTCCAGCCATTTCTCCTTCTAAGCAAAACTAACAACCAGGTGTACTGATCAAAGTTCTGCCCACTGGGAGTATTTCCCCTCACCACTGTCCTTTAGGAACATCCCAGAATGGGGCTGCAGTTCTGCAGCTGTCCACTTTTGGGTGGTACCTGCATATCTTGCAGAACCATCTGTAAACCAGGCCCGAGTTTTCTCTTCCTCACTCAGCTGATTGTGAGGAACTCCCTACAATCAGCTGGGAAAGAGAAGGTAACATGGCAGGAGTGGTGACCATGGGCATTTGAGCCACTTCCTCATATAACTTACTTGTGCCTTCAGGACCCACTTGAGTCCTATCTCATATATACCACTTCCACTTTATGATGGAGTGTTGCTGTGCATGCCCAACTTTATGGTTTGGTGGGTCAGACCATAACCAGCTTATGATAGGCAACTCAGGTCTTATAGTAACTTGGTGGCCCATGGTTACACGTTCAGTCTCTACTAAGGCCCAGTAGCAGGCCAAAAGCTGTTTCTCAAAAGGACAGTACTTATCTACAGAAGATGGCAGGGCTTTGCTCCAAAATCCTAATGGTCTTCATTGTGATTTCTCCTATAGGGGCCTGCCAAAGGCTCCAGATGACATTTCTATTTGCCACTGTCACTTGTGATCTGCTGGATCACATGGCCCAAGTGGGAGAGCAGCTTGCACAGCAGCCTGGATCTGTCGCAGACCCTCCCCTTGTTCCAGTCCCCACTCAAAACTAGTAGCTTTTCTAATCACTCAGTAAATGGACTGGAATAGCACACCCAAATGAGGAATGTGTTGTCTCCAAAATCCGAAGAGACCAACTAAGCATTGTGTTTTTTTTGGTTCGTAGGAGGGTCCAGGTACAACAGATTATCCTTTACTTTAGAGGGGATTTCTCGACATGCCCCACAGAACCTCAGACATGCTAAGCCATCTTTTGGTCAGTGTTTCAGCTAGCCACCGGAACAAACTGTTAGAGCCCTTTCTAACCCTCAAGCTACAGCAGTGAGTCCAGAATCTCTGCTTAGTGGGCCCACATCAATAAATTCAGCCTGATCCAATCTCATATTCCTTCCATCATTACCCCATACCCTTAATATCCTTTCCTACTCATATTCCCCTGATTTCTGTCTGTATAAATTGGAAAACTCATGCAGGTCATTTAGAGTATAACATAGTTCCTCATGTATCATACTTTGTACTTCACCTTTGGGGGATTATTTTGATTTTAGTCTAGTTATAGGTCTGGAAGAGAAGGATGGTGGGGGTGGATAAGAAAGGATTAGAAGTGTCTTGAAAGCTACTGACCTCAGGGCATTCCTTTGCATTTTTGTCTCCTAAGACAGGATTAATCTCTTTGTGGGGGGGGGAGGGGTTGGATGGCAGACTCCTCAGGGCAGGGTGGTGGTGGGTGATAGTTTCTTCAAGTCAGGGAGGAGGTGGAGACTCCTTGGGACAGTCTTGCAATTGGGCAGTGTTCAGGACTCCCTGGGGCAGGCTGGAGGCTGGCTGATACAAGCTTGACATTGTGTAGTCTCCACAGGGCAGATGATTACAGGATTATCTGGCAAAGTCTCACCATAATTTAGGATTTCATTGCCCCCACTGATATCATCATCAACCTATATGTCTCCATCCCAATCCTCAGGGTTCTACTCCTTTTGCCCTCCCTTTATCCTCAGACACCAAGCATGGTTGAGATTTTAGTTTCCGTTGTAACTCTGATACTAAAACAATGAGACTCTGAGTCTGGTTTTCAGAGATCTCAAGCCTGTGGTTGCACAAAACAAGATTTTCTTTCAAAACATAAATAGAATTTTCACATCATTCATGCAGTTCTTAAGTTGCAAATTTGAAAGGTTTAGCTAATCCCTTTCTTTTGTAATTGTATCCAGTGTATTTAAGAAAAGCCCACCAACATCACTGTACCTTTTAACTCCACAAATTGTATTAAGGTGTTAAAAATTCTGACCCAGATCCTTGCCTCTTATAAGCATGGATGTAGTCATATCCAGTGGTGGTATTTTGCATATCTCTATGGCCAACTTATGCCATGGACTGTAAGTGACCTTTTGATTATTGGAAAGAGAGTCAATGCTCTTGAATCTAATCAGAGTAGAGAGCCAATTGCAGAAACCCCAGAACCAATTCAGAAATCCCATTTTTAAGATTCTGTTTCTCAAGAACCAGTCCTGGTACCAAGCTGTATTAGTCAGGGCTCTCTAAGGAAACAGAACCAACAGGAGATTTCTGAAAATAGTATGAGATTTTATAAAATTCTTTCATACGACCATGGGGATGCACAAGTTCAAATTCTGCAGGGCAGGCTGCAAACCAGGGACTCTGATGAAAGTCCTTGATGAGTTCCCAAAATACACTTGCTGTCTGAAGTCGGGATAGTAATTCTCTCTTTGAATTCTGAAATCACTTCCCATTTAAAGCCTTCAAGTGATGGGATGAGATGTCACTCATTGCTGATGGCAGTCTCCTTAGTTGATTGTAAATGTAATTAGCCATCTATGCTGTAAACTCACTGATAAAGTCCATGAAATGCCCTTGTATTACAGTTAGCCCAATGCTTGCTTGACCAGACAACTAGGCATCATTACCTGGCCGAGTTGACACATTAGCTTAACCATCACACATACCATGCTTATTTGTTAGCATTTATTCATTGGTTAATCATTGATGTAGCATATAATGTCTGTTAACAGCATGCACAATAAACAGAACAAGCATAATTTTAAATTATTTTAATAAATTAATGTAAGATTATTTTTACTTTGATTTATGGATAATTTGTAAAGAAAAGCAAATATATACTCTAAATTTGGATGTTTTTCTACCAGCCTGTATAAAATCATTATAAACAATAAAACATAAAAGCACATTATTCTATTATAGAAAACACGACTTACCTTCAACAGAAGGGAAAAAGAACCATGCAATATATAAACACATACAACAGTAGCAACACACAATTTAACATTACAAATAAAATAAGAATGGGAAAATTTGGATTTTTCTATCAGTGAGAGTTGAAGGTAGTGCAAGTTATGGCTTGAGGTCTTCTAACATGATATAAGTATGATTTATAGAAAGCCGGACTGACAAGAAGGTGTAGGAATTGCCATGCTTCACATCTGCCTTAGAGCTTTGAAATCGTGTTATATAGTTATTCTCATAGTAAAATACTTCACCTTTCATTTTATAGAGCATGATGATGGATGGCATCCTGGGAAACTTGAAGTGATATGTGGCAGCTCCAAACACTGATATGCTTCTAATGCTTATACACTAATTCTCCACTGGTCACCATAGATGGATATGCCAGTTTTGTTATGTTTTAATTATGCCATGGCTAGCAATGCAATTTTCCTGAAAAGACTGATTAACTTCCTTTATCAAAAATAAAACTTATCTATCAATATAGCATTTCCTTATTTGCTCCACTAAGGCATCAAGTACTAGAGAGATTGTTTAATAAAAAGAAGGAAACTATTGTATTGGAGGCCTTGTGGAAAGAATTATATTTCATTTAAGAGTTTAGTTATAATATCTTGAACAGAAAACTTTAAAAAACTTAATCTTTCTGAAACCTAATTCATTTTTCTCTAAAATGTGGGCAAAATTACTCTTTCCTTTATCATAATGTGTTTATGATTAGAAACAAATGAGTACAAAATCACTTCTCTATTAATTCCATTCCAATACCCTTTTCTGGTTCTCTCATCATCCTTTTTTTTCCAGTTTATTTATTTATTTAAAACAAGTCAATTTTATTGATACATAATAATAAAACATACAATTCATCCTAAGTGCACAATCAGTGGTATTTGGTATAATCACAGAGTTTTACATTCATCACTTCAGTCATCATTAGAGCATTTTCATTATTTCAATAATATAATAATAAAAAAAAATAGACAAAGAAAATTCCTCACCTCCCAATCTCTCCCTGATTCCCCTGCTGAACATAGCTGCTATTTCTGGCTATTCTTGCACAATTATTTGCAAGAATAAATAATTGTGTTTATTCTTTATTAAGCAGCTTTATACATTTATACATTCACATATACCATATGATCTATCCAAACTATATAATCAATGGCTTTTAGTATAATCACAATGTTGTATATTCATCATCTCAAAAATTTAGAACAATTTCATTACTCCAAAAGGAAATACTCCATGCCCCTTAGCATTCCTTCCCCATCCCTACATAACCACTAATCTAATTTCATCTTTATAAGTTGATTTATAATTACATTTTATATAAATGGAATCATACAATATGTAGTACTGTGTATGATCTCCTTCACTTAGTATAAGTTGTTTTTTTGGTCTGATATTAAAATTTTGTAGTATTAACCTACATTTGTTCAACTTCAAAGAAAAATGGTCTTATATATGCAATTTTACCCATATTCATATTTCACATAATATATTTATATTTCACGTAATATGTTTATTTTATAATAGTGCAGTCATACAGTATTTGTCCTTTTGTATCTGGCTTACTTCACTCAACATAGTGTCCTCCAGATTCATCCATGTTGTCATATGTTTCACAACTTCATTCTTCTTACTGCTTCATAATATTCCATTGTGTGTATACTCCACAGTTTGTTTATCCATTCATCAGTTGATGGACACTTGGGTTGTTTCCAACGTTTGGAAATACTGAATAATGCTTCTGTGAACATCAGTCTGCATATGTCTATTCGTGTCACTGCTCTCAGTTCTTCTGGGTATATACCTAGCAATGGTATTGCTGGGTCCCATGGCAAATCTATATTCTACTTCCTTAGGAGATGCCAAACAAGACAAGGCTGTCTACTGTCACCATTATTATTCAATATTGTGCTAGAAGTACTAGCTAGAGCAATTAGGCTAGACAAAGAAATAAAAGGCACTCAAATAGGAAAGGAAGAAGTAAAACTTTCACTTTTCATTGATGACGTGATCCTACATTTAGAAAATCCTGAAAAATCTTCAACAAAGCTACTAGAATTAATAGGTGAGTTCAGCAAAATTGCAGGATACAAGATTAATACGTAAGAATCAGTAGAGTTTCTATACACAACTTATGTGCAATCTGAGGAGGAAATCAGAAAAAAAATTTCCATTTTTAAAAGCGGCTAAAACAATCAAATATTTAGGAATAAACTTAACCAAAGACAAAAAGGACCTGTATTCAGAAAACTACAAAACATTGCTAAAAGTAACTGAAGAAGACTTAAATAAATGAAAGGATACACCATGTTCATGGATTGGAAGACCAAATATTGTTAAGATGTCAATTCTACCCAAATTTATTTACATATTCAATGCAATCCCAATAAAAATCCCAACAACCTTTTTTGAACAAATCAAAAAGTCAATAATCAAATATATTTGGAAGGGTGACGGGCTCTGAGTAACCAAAAATATCTTTAAAAAGAACAGCGATATTGGAGGACTCTCACTTCCTGACTTTAAAGCATATTACTTAGCACTGTGGTAAAAACAGCATGGTACTGGCATAAAAACAGACAGATTGGCCAATGGAACTGAATTGAGAAGTCAGAAATTGACCCTTATATCTACAGCCAAGTGTTTGTTGACAAGGCTGTTAAGAACAGTCTATTCAACAATTTGTGCTGGGATAACTGGATAGCCATATCCAACAGAAAGAAAGAAGACCCCCTAGCTCACACCTTATACAAAAATTAATTCAAAATGGATCAAGGACCAAAATATAAAAACAACAACCATAAAACT
>JAQZBX010007068.1:0-51636 GCA_029593785.1 Cabassous unicinctus
AAAAAAAGCAGCAGCAGTGGGGGTTCATATCTGAACATACCAGCCAGCCATCTGGCTCCAGTTATCAGCCATGGTTATTGACGAGAAACTGCAGAAAAGACCCTCGCAGGACAGGAGAGAACAAGGGTGGTTTTTTTAATTGCATGATGAAGATGGATGACTTCTCAGCTCCCAGACTCGGATACTTCACAACTTCTAGTTGCCCCATCACCTATGCTTTACCCAGGAATCATTTTTGCCATCGGCTAGTTGAGGCTTATGGGCTTCCCCTTGTGGCTTTTCATAGTCTTCCCATGGTTTCAACTGGGGGCCAGGAATCATCACCGTCTTAAGGATGGGATGGGGGACGATCTTGCCATGCATTCTCCAGTTCCCATAATGGTTTACCAGGTGCTTTTCAAATACTACAAACTCCAGGGCATCCTTGGGTACATCTTCCTGCCCATACATCAACCGTCCAAACCGGTCATAGATGGCCAGAGTCTGCCGGGTGTGCATGCGTACGGTGACCTGGCCATACATGTTGCCCTGGTTCACCAGACTTGTACAGAGAACCTGAACCACCTGGGGTGGCTCTGATGATTCCACAAAATGCCAGCGGACAGTCTTATACTTGATGTCCCAGACCATGTCCGGAAAACAGTGTTCTGTCACCAAGGTATGAAGCCAGTCATGGTCTGAGTTGTTTAGACAAAGGTAAGCTTCAATGAAGATATCTTTAGCTTTTTCAAGAAAGTCCTTTGTTTTAAAATTAGCATCATATTCTTTTATCTTCCGGATTGACAACTGTGATGCCTCATTCTTCTTCAATTGCTCCGTTCTCTGTTGCAGTCCTTCCTTTGAAAGAGATGACAGGTGAGCATCACCCTCAGGAGGAATGTAGGTGTCAAAAATACCAACTGTACAGGCCAGATGTATAGGACGTTCCATTCGTTCTGGAGGAATGACCAATCCTGCTTTCTGGGCATATTCTATAAACTCCTTTTCTGTTTTATACTTGGGTTCAAAAGGAGGGGCTGTGAAATGCTTTTTAGTTCTCACTGGAATTACAACTGCAGACTGAGCCACCATGGCTGCCGAGACCACCAGCCCAAAACCCTGGGTACGTAAGACAACCCCTGTGGCATAGAGGCTGCCATTTTGTCGATGCCTGTGTTACACTTTTTAATACTAAAAGTATAAAAGGAAACTTTTAAGAATTTATCTTAATAAACTAATCAGTGATGCAGACAAAGGTATAAACACAGAAAACTTGATGGAACATTATTCATAATATTGAAAAATTTCAAATAGCATAAAATGTCCAATCTGAGATGTAATATAATACTTCTACTTAATAGAATATTGCATTTTTAAACAACATTTAAAGACATGAGAAAATGTTCATTACAATATGTTAAGGGAAAAAACATAAACCCATGGTATGATAGCAATTTTGTTTATAAATGCATTCATGCATAGCAGTCTTGGTGGAAAACAGTTTGGCAGTTCCTCAGAAAGTAGAACACAGAATTACTGTATGACCCAGCAATTCCACTTCTACGTGTAAACCCAAAAGAATTGGAAGCAGTGACTTGAACAGATATTTGTACACCAATGTTCATAGGAGCATTACACACAATAGCCAAAAGATGGGAACAACCCAAGTGCCATCAACAGATGAATGGATTAACAAAATGTGGTATATACATACAATGAAAGATTATTCAGCCATAAAAAGGAATGCAGTTCTGATACATGCCACAGCCTGGATGAAACTTGAAGACATTAGGTAGAATAAAATAAGCCAGACACAAAAGTACAAATGTTGTGTGATCTCCATTTATACGAAATACCTAAAATAAACAAATTCATAGAGACAAAGTAAATTACAGGTTACCAGGGGCTGGGGCTGGGGGGTGGGAATGGGAACTTACTGCTTAATGGATGCCTGTTTGCAATGATGAAAAAGTTTAGGTAATGTTTGTTGGTGAAGGTAGCACAACATTGTGAATGTAATTAACACCACTGAATTGTACACTTGAAAATAGTTAAAATTGAAAATTTTGACTTGTATAAATGTTGTTATAATATAAAGTTAAAAAATACAGTCACAAACATACATGTGAGTGCAGATGCGTGTGCCTATGGGGTGTGAATTATATGGATATATTCATAGGAACGCAAAAAGAAAATGCTCCAATATATTACCACTACTTAAGTACAGATGGCAAAAAAAATGAGTACTTTTAATTTTCTTCTTTTAAATTATTCTGTATTTTCCAACTTCGGCTGATTTTTACCTCAAATCCACATTCTCGCCAATCCCAGAACACAATCTCCTCCTCTCCTAAAACCTTTTTTCCTATGCCTCACCTTCAATGACTACTACAGTTAGGAAAAAACAACAACAATGAATACTATGGAAATGCATAAAATGAAATCTGGAAGAAAGATGCTTAAAATGTTGAAATTGTAGGTGACTTTTCTACTTCTTTATACTTTTTCTATATTTACCAATTTTTCTTCTATAATCAAGAGAGAATATTAAAAAATAAAAATAAAAAAGATTAGAGAGACTAATCCAGAATGTCATAATGAGGGCCTCCAAAAATTATCTCCTTCATAAAAGCAGTGAGAATACTGTTTTAAATTGTCAACATCAACTCCTTTTGGAATTCTGGAAATAAACCAAAGACTTGCAACAATCTGAGGAGCATTTAATCAAGAAAAATAACTGAATATTGATAAGAACAGCAAGGTTTGTGGCATTTTAACTCACTCTATTCCTATCCCCCTCTCCTTAGATCTAAGCTAGGCTTGAAATTAAGCAATGTCAGAACCATGTCAGCTGTGAAAACCAGCAGCCTAACAGCCATTGGAGGGAGCAAAACCCCATCTCCAGAGATCTGCCATTATTTTACCTGTATGGCAACTCCCTGAAAAAGTCCTAATTACAAGTGTGGTCTGGGGAAGTAAATGTCAATTGAAAGAAAGCTAAAGAAAAACCTAGGGACTGAATAACACAGTGAACCCAGAGGAGGATGAGAATTGTGGTTGAGGGTACAAATGCAAGAGCGTCCTTCTGTGAGCTAGAGCAGATGTACATCACTATTGCAGGGTGGTGGAAATGTGGAGAAGCATGGGAAAAATACAACTGGTGTGACCTGTAGACTGTGGTTAACAGCAAGACTATAATATTCTTGCATCAATGCCAAAGATGTACTGTTGATAATGAAGGTGTATGGAGAAAGTATGCCAAATGTACGCTATGGACCATGGTTGGTGGTAATAGTCTGATGATATTATCTCATAATCTGTAACAAATGTTCCACCATGGTGTGGTGTGTTGGTGAAGGGGTGTTGTATGGGAATTCTAAACATGTGTGTCATAGTTTTACAAGTTCACAGCGTTTGTAATAAAAATATTTTTTTTAAAAATAAGGTGGGCTGGGGGAAAAATACACCAAATGTAAGATAGGGACTATAGTGAGTAGTGATATTTTGACTATGCTCTTGCATAGTTTGTAACAAATGTTTCACAACAATGCAAAGTGTTGGTGGAGGGGTGATGTATAAGACCTCTGTATGATGTTGTGTATGTTTATTTTGTAAGTTCACAATCTTTACTATACATTTATTGTTTATGCATGTTCATGTATGAATGCTATACTTCAATAAAAAATATATTTTAAAAAACACACTAGTGAGGCTAAACACAGATTAGAACGGGCAGAGGAAAGAATTGTCAAACCTTATATAGGTAAATTAAGATTATCCAGCTTGAGGAATAGAGAGAAAAAAGCTTAAGAAAAATGAACAGATCTTAAGAGTCATGTGGGACACCATCAAGTATAGCAACACATACATAAAGGGAGTCCCAGCAGAGAAGAAAGAGAGCAAAGTATATAAAGAATATTTGAAGAAATAATGGCTGTGAAAAACATACTCTGAAAACAACAAAACATTGTTGAAATAAATTAAAGATCTAAAAATGAAAAGATACCATGTTCACGGAATAGGTTTAATATTTTACGGTGGCAATAGTCCCTAAATTGATCTATAGACTCAACACCTTTTTTCCAGAATCCAGGTTGGCTTCTTTGTATAAATTGATATGCTGATCCTAAAATTCCCATGGAATTTCAAAGGGCCCAGAATAGCCAAAACAATTTAGAAAAGAAGGACAAAGTTGGAGGACTTATATTTCCTGATTTGAAACTACTGCAAAGCAACAGTAATCAAGACAGTACAGTACATGTAAAAGAATAGGAATATAGGTCAGTGGAATAGAATTGAAAGTCAACTGATTTTCAGAAAGGTTTGCAAGACCACCCAATAGGCAAAGAATAGTCTTCCCAATAAATGTTACTGGGACAACTGGATAACAACATGTAACAAGAATGAAATGGGAGCCTTACTTCACATCATATTAAAAAATTAACTCAAAGACCTAAATATAAGAGTTAAAACTATACAACTCTTAAAAAAGAAAACACAGGTAAACTTTTGTAACCTTGGATACGGTGACAGTTTCATAGACATGATACCAACAGCACAAGCAATTACATACCATATAGATAAGTTGGAATTCATCAACATAAAAGCCTCTAGGCTTCAAAGGACACTACAAAAAAGTGATAAGATAACCCACAGAATGTGAGAAAATATTTACAAATCATATATCTGATATGGGGTATATATTTAGAATATATACATAAAGAACACTTACAACTCTATAATAAAGAGACAACTCAATTTTAAAAATGGGCAAGGCATCTGAAGAGATATTTCCCCAAAGAAGATATACAAATGTCCAATAAGCACATGATGTTCAAAATCATTAGTCAACAGGAAAAGATAAGTCAAAACCACCATGAGATACCACTTCAAACCCACTAGAATCGCCAGAATAAAAAACTCAGAATATGAAAAGTGTTAATGAGGGTGTGAAGAAATATGAATGCTCATACACTGCAAAAAGAATGTAAAATTGTAGAGCCACTTTGAAAAACAGTCTGAAATTTCCTCAGAGTTAAATAGAATTATCATGTGACCCAGCAATTCCACTTTTAGGTAGATGGCCAAGAGAAATGAAAACTTATTTGTACACATAAACTTGTACATGTATTTTTATAGCAGCATTACTCATAAGAGCCAAAAGGTGGAAAGAACTCAAATGTCCATTAACTAATGAATGGATAAATAAAATGTGGTACATCCATTCAACGGAACATTATTTGGCCAAATACATATCATTTGCTGCAACATGGAAGAACCTTGAAAGAGCTAGTCAACAAAAGACCACATATTATGTGATTTTATGATGGCATGTATATGAAATGTCCACAGTAGGCAAATCTATAGAGATAGAAAGTATATTCATGATTTCTTCTTAGTAATGAGTGGGGTGGAGGAATAGAGAATGACTGCTAAAGACTAGGGGATTCCATCTGAGTTGAAGAAAGGGTACTAAAATTGACTGTGGCGATGGTTGCACATATTGTGAATACACTAAAAATCATTGAATTCTACACATTAATTAGGTGAATTTTATAGTATCTGAATTATATCTAAATAAAGCTGTTATTTTTAAAATATAAAAAGAAATAAGGACTGTAAACTCAAATTTGAGGAAAAAGTTAATCTATCCATTACAAAAACATAAGAAACTCCAAGTGAGTTAAAAGCAAAGATATACACTTAAAGACATCAGAGCCAAACTGTCAAAAAACAAAGATAAAGCAGAATCTTGAAAGCAGAAAGAAAAAAATGACTCATCAAATACAAGGATCCTCAGAACAGCAGATGACTTTATGTCAGAAACCATGGTGTCGAAAAGGTGGTAGGAGGACTTAGCAAAGTGTTGAAAGAAAAAGACCCTCAAGTAAGAATTTTATATGCAGCTGAATTATCCTTCAAAAATAAAGGAGAAATTAAGAAATTCATACATAAGCAAAAACTGAGAGAATTCACTGCTAGCAGAAGTGCCTTATCAGAAATACTAAAGGGATTTCTTCAGTCTGAATTAAAGGACTCTAGACAGTAACTTGAATCCCCACACAAAAATATAGAGCATTGGTAAAGGTAAATATGTAGATAAATGTAAAGGAAAGTATAAATGTATCTTTGTTTATAACTCTTTTTCCCACTATCTGACTTAAAAGACAACTGCCTAAAGCAATAATTATAAAACTATATTGATCAGCTTATTATGTATAAATATGGTAGTTGTATGACAACAGTAGCACAAAGAAAAGGGGAGGACATGGAGCAAAGTTTTGAATACTATTGAAATTAAATTGGTATTAATCTAAGCTACATTGCTTTAAGTTTAGATGTTAATTGTAAGCCCCAGGAAAGGCTCTAAGAAAATAACTTGAAGAATATTTTAAGGGAATTAAGATGGTAGACTAGAAAATATCTAAGACAAAAGAAGATAGCAATAGAGGAATAAAGGAATAAAACAAATATAAGACATATAGAAAAAACAGTAAAATGGTAGGTATAAATCCCACTCTATCAGTAATTACATCAAAAATAAAAGGATTAAGCACTCCAATTAAAAGTCACAGAGGGGCAGAATGGAATTTTTTAAAAAACATAATTCAACTACATTTTAGATTCAAAGTCATAAATAAGTCAAAAGTAAAGGAATGGAAGAAGATACAACATGCAAACAATAACAAAAGAGGTCTGGAGTGTCATACTAAGGCAACTATGTTAAAACATACTATGTTTTAAGGCAAAAATTGTTACTAGAGACAAAGAAGAGAATTTTGTAACAATAAAAGGGCCAATCATCAAGAAGATTTAACAATATATGAAGCAAAAACAAAGAATTGAAAGGAGAAATAGAAAATTCAACAATAATAGCCAGAGACTTCAATCTCCCTCTATCAATAAAAAATAGAACAACTAGACATATAAACACAAGGGAATAGAAAAAGACTTGAACAACACTATAAAGCAACTAGACCTAGCAGACATCTATAGAACAATACAGCTAACATCAGCAAAACACATATTTTTCTCAAAGGTACATGGAACATTCTCCAGGACAGACCAGATGATAAAACAAATCTCAATAAATTTAAAATATTTAAATCTCACAAAGTAAATTCTGTGATCATATTGGAATAAACAACAGAAGGAAATTTGAGAAAATCACAATATGTGAAAATTAACACACTCCTCTAAATAGCCAGTTGATCAAAGAAGAAATCCCAAGGGAAATTAGAAAATACTTCACAATGAATGAAAATTGAACCTAAGTATGTCAAAACTTATGGGATGAAGCTACAGCAGTGCACAGAGAGAAATTTACAGCTGTAAATGTCTGTATTTAAAAAAAAAAAAGATAGATCTCAAATCAATAATCTAACCTTCCACCTTAAGAAAGTAGAAGAGCAAACTAAACCCAAAGCAAGCAGAAGGAATGAAATAATAAAGATTAGGTTATAAACAAAAGAAAAAAGAATCGATAACCATTAAAGAAAATCAACTAAACTGAAAGTTTATTCTTTAAAAAGGTCAATAGAATTGACAAACTTTTAGCTAGATTGACTAAGAAAACAAGAAAGAAGATTCAAATTACTAAAATTAGGGATGAAAGAGATGGCATCACTATTGAATTTACAGAAATAAAAGGAAAATAAGAGAATACTATGAACCACCACATGCCAATAACCTAAATAACTTAGATAAAATGAAGAGATTCTTTAAAAAAAAACAAGCCATAAACTACCAAAACTGACTCAAGAAGAAATTGAAAATATGAATAGACTATTAAAAAGCAGAGATTGAAAGATAATTTTAAAGCTTCCCACAAAAAAAGTCCAGTTCTGATGCTTCAGTGGTGAATTCTATAAAATGTTTAAAGAAGAATTAATACCTGTCCTTCACAAACTCTTCCAATACAGAAGAGGAAGGAACACTTTGCAAATCATTCTTGTAGCCAGTATTAGTCTGATACCAAAACCAGAAAAATACACCATAAGAAAAGAAAACTACAGATCAATATCCCTCAGGAAAACAGAATAAAAAATCCTCAACATAATACTAGAAACCAAATCCAGCAACACATAAAAAAGATAACACCCTATGATAAAGAGGGATTATCCCAAGAAAGCAAGATTAGTTTAATATCTGAAAGTGAATCACTATAGAATACCACACAAATAAAGAATACAAAGCACCTGATGATCTCAAACAATGCAGAAAAATCATTTGACAAAATCTAACACCCATTCGTGGTTCAAAAAAAAAAAAATTCAACAGACTAGGAATAAAAGGGAACTTTCTAAATCTAAGAAAGTCTATCTATGAAAAACCCTCAGATAATATCACAATGGTGAAAGGCTGAATGCTTTACCCCTAAGATGAAGAATAAAACAGGTATATGCCTGCTCTCACCACTTCTATATTATAGTGCACTTGGTGGTTCTACCAAGCCAATTAGGAAAGAAAAATAACAGGATCCATATTGGAAAGGAGTATTAAAACTATCGCTATTTGTGTATTGCCTAATCTTATATATAGAAAATCTAAGTAATCCACAAAAAAAAACTAGAGCTAATAAACAAGGTCAGCGAGTTTGAAGGATTCAAGATCAATATACAAAAAATCAACTGTATTCTATACACTAACACTGTATAAAATGATATTAAGAAAACAATTCTATTTTGCAATAATATTAAAAAGAATAAAATACTTATGAATATATTTAACAAAAGAAGTGCAAGCCTTGTACCCTGAAACTACAAAGCATTGTTGAAAGAAGTTTAAAAATGCTTAAATAAATGGAAAACCATAACATGTTCATGGGTCAGAAGACAATATTGTTAAGATGGGAAAACACCCAAATTGACCTATAGATTCAGCACAATTCCCATTAAAAAACAGCAACAGTAATTCTATTTGCAGAAATTGATTAAGTAATTCTAAAATGAATATGGAAATTCATGGGACCCAAAAGAGCCAAAACAAGTTTGAAAAGAAGAACAAAGTCAGAGAGTTCACATTTTAAACTTTCAAAACTTACTACAAAGCAACAGTAATACAGTGTAGCACTGGCAAAAGGATAGACATATAAGTCAAAAGAATAGTATCGAAAGTCCAGAAATAAACCCTCACTTTTATTGTCAATTGACTTTTGACAAGAGTGCCAAGACAATTCAATAGGGAAAGATTAGTTTTTTCAACCAATCATGCTGGGACAATTGAATAGCCACACCAAAAACAAAATTAACTGAAAATAGATCACAGACCTAAAAGTAATAACTAAATCTATAAAATTCTTAGAAGAAAACAAAGGAAAAATCATTATGTTCTTGGATTAGGAAATAATTTCTTTGTTACAACACCAAAAAACAGAAGAATCAAAAGAAAAACTAGATAAATTAGACTTCATCAAAATTTAAAACATTCATGCTTCAAAGGCCATGATAAAAAAGTGAAATGAGAACCCACAAAATGGGGGAAATGCTTGCAATTCATTAATCTGATAAGGGGCTTATACTCAGAATATGTAAAGAAATATTACAACTCAACAATAAAAAGATAACCCAATCAAAAGAATTTGAACAAACCTTTTTCTAAAGAAGATCTACAAATGGTTAATATGCATATGAAATGAGACTTAAACATCATTAGTCTTTAGGGAAATGCAAATCAACAGCACCATTTCAATCCCATTAGGGTGGCTAAAATCATGAAGATAGAAAATAACACAAGTATTGACAAGGATATGGAAAAATTGAAACTTTCATTCAGCTCTGGTGGGATTATAAAATGAAATAGCCACTTTGAAAAACAGTTTGGCAGTTCCTCAAAAGGTTAAACATGGAGTTACCATATAACTGAACAATTCCACTTCTAGGTGTATGCCCAAGAGAAATGAAATTGTATATCCACACAAAAACTTGTATAGAAATATTCATAACATCATTATTCATAATGGCCAAAAAGAAAGTTCAAATCACCATTCCTCAAGTAGCCATTTATTCAGAAAACTCAAATATCCATCTGCTTGATGATTAACAAAATATGATATTTCTATAAACTGGAATGCTGTCTGGCCATTGAGAAGAAATGAAGTACTGATACATGTTACAATAGATGAACCTTGAAAACGTAATGCTAAGTTAAAGAAGCCAGTCACAAAAGACCATATATCGTATGCCTCCATTTGTATGAAATGTCCAGAATAGGCAAATCCATAGGATGGAAAGTAAATTTGTGTTTGCCATGGGCTAGGAGGAAGAGGGAATGGGGAGTGGCTACTAATGGGTATAGGGTTTATTCTTGGGGTAATGAAAATGTTCTGGAATTAGATAGTGGTGATGGTTACACAGCTCTGTGAATATTCTAAAAACCACCAAATTATACACTTTTAAATGATGAATTTTATGGTATGTAAGTTATATGTAATTAAAGCTATTATTTAAAAAGTATAATGGGCAAAAATCACCACACTTCTCTCTCACACATGCACACATACCACCCCTTAGCCCCATGCATTCTCTTGAGTCTTCTCCTTTTCATTCCATTTCACTTACTCTGACTCTCATGGATTTGGTGGCCTGGTGCAGACTGGGATTTTGAAGGTCTTCTGCTGTACTCCCTCGCTTTGTATATGAAGACTCTGAATCACAAAGAGGTCACAGGACCAGCCTAAGGCCATGGAGTTGAAAGAGTGGTAAAGCCAGGAGATACGAGATGACTAATGTTCTCTTTATGGCCTTTTAGTGCTTCCTATTAATGGCTGAAGGGAAAAGACCTGCTACAGAAGAACCTCAGAAACTCCTAACCCCTCCATCCCTGGGACTTCCTTACCCACAAGCTAACTCCTGAAACTTTCAATCTAGACTTCCTTCTTCCTGGGCTTTCTCTTCTTCTCTCCCCAGCCCCCATCACATTCTCCTCTTCCTAAACTTCTCTTCTACCCTCACCCTAACCACTTTTCTCCTTCCCCTGACTCCAGCAGCTCCCTTCTGAACCCCTATTCCCTCTTCCATTTGTCTCAACATCCCTTTCAGGTGCTGCTGTATCCCCAGAGCTCACCCTTCAAATTCTGGCCATAGAACAATATACAGGTGGTTTGGACCTTGTGTTAGTCTACCAAAGAATTAAAGCCAATCAGCAAATTTCCCTGCAGCATATGTAAGAGAATAAAAGTAGCAAGCAACTCTTTAATATACATAGTTGGCTTCCAAAGACCAAATCACCTTTATTCCTTGCACGTATCTCATCTTTGACCTAACTAACACCCACAAGCTAACATGAGTAGTATCTAACTAAGCAAGAAAGGTCAAGCTTTCACTTCCCTGACAGTCAGGTACATCCTCCTAAGACCTTAAACCTTTGATATGTGTACAAAATATTAACTGACAATTGAACCATGAAGGTGAACATTTTGCATCACAATACACCACACATGCACACACATATGCCAATCCCTAGCATTCCTGGTTGTTTGTTTGTTTTTGTCTGTTTGCAGTGGGTGACTTCTCCTCCCACAATTACGAAGTTTTCCTAGAACTGGTCAAATTCTAATTTTAGACAAACCTGTCTCTGACCATCTCACAGTTCCACTCTTCCAGCTCCCAGGGGCAGAAAGCTGCTAGCAGCCCAATAATAAACTCACATGACCTGATCAGGCTCTGGGATGGAGAAAACCTATAAGCTGGCTTCACACCAACAACAGAAGGGGCTTCAACTTGTCACTGTCTCCCCCCACCCCAGGCGAACAGCAAGGCAGGCTTTATGGCCATGTGGCTTGTGCATTCACACAGGGCCTGCTCTTAGAAATGCCCCACACCTGACTTCATGCTCTGCTGCCACTGTCTTAGAATTCTGAGTAATCTTGAACCAGGAGCCCCACATTTTTATTTTGCACTGAGCCTCACAAATTATGTAGATGGTCCTGGCTGCTGACAGTCGCCAGTGAGAAGAGGGGGCATGTGCTAAGTCAGCTTTGGTCCTCTTTTCCTTCCCCTCCTCAGCATTGCAACAGATTTCTATGCTCTTCTGCTCATGATATGGAGAATAGAAAGGGTAAACGTGAGAGAGACTTGAGAAAGATATAATTTATTGTTCCAGGTACATAAGTAATCAATTCAGGGTCATTATTCCGTTCTTCCCTAGGAAAGATGAAGATTTTTCAGGTTTTCTTTTTAAGGGGAAAAGGAGTCAGTCACTTAAGTTGAAGGCATGAAGTGTGTGTGTGTGTGTGTGTGTGTGTGTGTGTGTGTGTAAGTAGCAATAGTAAGTGAGCATTTATTGTGTGCCATACACTGCATCAAGAGCTTTATGTATATATTCTAATTTATTTCTCAGAACAATGAGGTAAATGCCACTATTATCTCAGCTTGCAGATAGAGAAAAAAATATTTAGGGGAAGCGGATGTGGCTCAATCGATAGAGCTCCCGTTTACCATATGGGAGGTCCTGGGTTCGCTTCCCGGGGCCTCCTTGTGAGGGGAGGCCGGCCCGCGCCGCGCGGTGGGCTGATGCAGCAAGAACTCACAGCAAGGGGGAGATAAGCAGACACAGAAAGAACACACAGCAAAATGGACACAGCAAACACAAGCAGCAAGGGGGGGATAAATAAATAAAATAAATAAATCTTAAAAAAAAAAAAAGATATTTAGAAAGACTAAATAACTTCCTCAAGATCATAGAGCAAGCAAGGGGCACAACGGGGCTGACCCCACATTCAATCTAACAAAGCCCAAGTGTTGTCTCACTAAGCTGTGTGCTGCCTGGGGTAGCAATGGGTTTGCATATAATTTGGGAGGGAAACAATAATTGAATGCTATGTGCCAAGCATTTTGTCTCTTTTACCTCATTTAATCTTCACAATATGCTCTGAGAGATACTTTTATTATTCCCACTATATAGAAGAGGAAACTGAAGCACAGCACGGTTTAAGTAAATTGCCCAAGATCACACAGATCACACAGTTAGTGGTAGAAATGGAGTTTTAACTTACACTATCAGGCTCTAGAATTACTTCAATATCAGGGGATTTACTTAGTAAATATAACCCAAGATCTCTTCTGAGCACAAAGATGTATGAAAAAATTACCAGGTTCTTTTTAAAAATCAGCCCTTCTCATAAATTGACTAAGGAATATAATATTCTGACATGAGAATGTCCCCGATGCCATTTCCAGGGTTTACCCCTCAAGTACTGTCAATCAGTGTATCTCCTCTTCAAGGTCAGCATGCCCTTTCTCCTACCTTCCCCTCCAAAAGTTCTCTACCATTCCATGAAGAGATAACCTCTTTTTTTCTCCCTGAGTCTTCAAAGGTCTCTTTGCAGTCCTTCACCATGTTAATGTAAGAAACACTAAGAAACAGGCATCCTGCCCACACAGGTTGATGGCCATTGCCATCACTATGCCACATTGTCCTTCCTCTGGCCTGGGCCTCCTCAGCTAGACAAACAGTGGCAGCTCACTCAGAATGAGAGTCATGGCCCGGGAGGGACAGTGGCCATGGGAGAATTTCCAGATGAATAAGATGAACTTCTGGTTCTCCTTTGTTTCCTCAGCCCACCACGTCTACCAAGTCTATTCTTCAGTGAGTCCCTTCTTCATGAGAAAACAGTCCTGCTTCTCTCCCCAAAGTGACCACAGTGTAGGAAACCACAAGCTGACCTATATGTTGAGACAAGCTTGGCATATGTGGTTTAAAAATGCACATTTGAGCAGGGTTTGATCACTAATCTTAGTGGTATCAGTGGATTATTTTGCAAGTTTTTTATTAGAGTTCTAGAGATAGGAGAGGGTTTTTCCTGCTGGGGTATAGAGGGAGAAGAATGAAGCAGGGGAATTACTTGTGACATTCATCTTCTGTATCTATCATCTGACCTGATAAAATAATTCCAAAGGACACTGTTCAGTATTAGCAGTTCTGGCCCCTAGAATAGCTTGGATTATTATACTGTAGTATTATATTATTCCAGGAAAAAATTAGATTATTTTTCCTTCAAAACACTTAGAGTATGCCTACAGAAGGTACTTAATAGGTACCTGAGTGAATACTGACTTGTATTTGTTTCTATTAATTTCATAATGTACCATTGTTCTCCCTCCCCCAGCTGGCTTTATAAGCTCCTTGAGGGAAGGAACTCTTTCATAATTCTGTTGCATAGTCCGTTATACATTTTAAAATCTTGGCCATATTATAATTATCCATAATTAAGAATCTTCTAGACAAATCTAGGAGAAATAAATTGCACCAACAGACAGTGACAACATCTTTCCTTGGAGCACTTAGGGTAACTCAGAACTTGTTCAGCTTTCCAGGAGTACAAATTATTAGTCTGTTAAGCCATCTTGAGATGGAACTACTCTTCTGTTTGGGACTCACAGTCTGAAGAGGGAATCTGATCTCAGGTTCTCAAATCAGACATTTAATTGTATAAGAATTGTGAGTGATTAATTAAATTGAAAAGGGAGTACTTTGGGATTGGTACAGTTCTACTTCCTTGGGGTGTAGTGATGGGGAGGGGTGGGGGCATTGACAACCATCTAGGGTTTTGTTTTAGTGTTTGGTTTATTTACCATTTCTCTTCTTACAAAAATGTGGATGTTTTGTTATTGAGTAGTATCAACGCGTTTTTAAGTTGGATTTTTGTTCTTTGAGGGTTTTTTTTTAATGGTTCTATCAAAACCAGACACTAAAACAAGCTCTTGCATACAGGTAGTTTATTTGGGAGGTAACCCCAGAAACATGAGTGAGAAAGTCAAGGGAAATGAAACAAGAAAAGGAGAAAAGGCAATATTGGAATTATTAGTGAATAGGTTCTCTCTGTGGGCAACTGGAGGTTGATCTCTCCTGACCACCTTCTGAAAAACCACAGGGAACATGCCTCAGGATCAAATGCCCCCACCCCAGGACAGGGAGACAGAGACGAGGGCATTTACCACACACACATTTGCTAAAGTTTGCCCCAGAGCCACTTACCTTGCCTCCCCACACACAACACACACAGCTTCAGGTAGCACTTACTTCTCTGAGAAACAAGTTAATCTCAGAACTAAGGAACAAAGCCAAGGTTAGGAATCCAGACGGTGCTTGTACTTGCCAGGGAAAAACTCTAGAATGAGCTAATAGATATAAAGGAAACTTTGCCCAAGATGGAACAAGTCCATTTCTTCCCTCAAAGCCCAAATGTCTGACATGGTGTTGGAAATAGTCCATGTTATTTTGTGACTCATGAATAGACTCTGTTTTCAAATGGTAAGACAAGCCAAGATCAAGATCCATTAAGACCCGTTTACAGCCAACCCAAGTGTGATACTATTTGCAAATAAACTGGTATCATAATAAACATAACAATGAACTTAGCAAAAATCATCTTTAAGAAGTTTGGCTTTGAGGAAAGTAGTTGAAACTGTTTCAACTTGGGCAGGTTTTTTTGATACCTATTAATTCATTCTAGAGTTATGCCTGACAAATATGAGCACCGTCTGGGGTTCTGACCTTGGCCCTCGTTCTTGATATCTGAGATCCTAAGGGATGATATGGGGTGATATATTTAGTTGTTCCTAGTTGCAGATAATTTATAAACTTTGGAAGCATTGCTTTGTTAGGTTTTTTAGGACCCTGGAAAGAACAAAGTAGTTAAGTTTTACGTTAAATGACTAGATTCTTATGTGATGCCCCTTCTGCCATCAGAGAGCCTATTGTTTTCAATATAACAATGTAAACTGACTGAGAGTCTTGAAGTTTTCTTTTCTGGAACCTACCGTGGTTTCCATTTGAAGATTGACATTTATTTACCCTCTGTGGAGCTATAATTTTACTGTAATATCTCATTACCACATTTACATTTCTACCAAACGGCATAAATGTCAGCTCTTAAGGGGAAAGGTACTTGACAAAAAAAACCAACATAAAAGAAAAATGCTCCCAGGATGACAGAAAACTCTTTCCTTTCAGAATTAATAGAAAATGGTAACCAAGAAGGTAACCATATGACAAGTGATTACACCCATAGAGTAAAGTAGTGTTTACACATAGAAGAATTTTGCCATGTGCTGTAACCCAAGACATTGCAGGAAAGTGTGTAAGTGGGACCTCTGCCTAGAGAACCCTAGATAAATGACAGTATGTCTCTGGTTCAGTTTCTAAATCTGATTAATTAAAAACTGAGTAACTATCTACTGACTAAGGTATTTTTCAAAAACATTTTATACAATCCTCATAAGAACTTCATGGAGCAGGTATTATTGTCCTGATTTTTACAGATGATAAAATTGAAACTCAGAGAAGTTAAATGATTCACTTTAGGCAAAACCAGGACTTCCTCCAGGGTCTTGAGATTCAAATTGATTTCCATTCCCACTGCACTAGGGCTGGTTCCCATACATGGAGGTGACAATCCTATTGAGCCCAGAAAATGTAGGCAGGTTAACGATTGCCCAGGTTGCTAATGAAAAGTAAAATATATGGGCACAAGAAGAAGAAGGAAAAAAGTAGAAAAGGAAGCAATTTAAAGAAAGTGTGTGTGTGTGTGTGTGTGTGTGTGTGTGTGTGTGTGTAAGTTTGAGAACAGTAATGGTTATTAAGAAATTGAGTGAAAGAGAATAAACAATTGTTTTTTAAACTTTCTTGGTGTTAGTTCCAGATATTTCACTGCCTTTATCTAGCTTCTTTTTCCAAATTCCAGATCTTTTGATTTCTAATCCAGTGTACCAATCATGAAGTAACTGGTCTCAGTTATTAAATGAAAAAGGATTTATACAGCATAGAATGTAGACCACCAAATGCTTATAAAACTGTACTGAATTAATCTGAAATTAAGTAATTTTTCCCACTGTCTGATGAATATACATGGCAGTTGATTTACATTTTCCAAAGCCTTCTTTGATAGTTGCCAAGTAGCCAACTTTGACTGAGAATCATTCGTTGTATAATTGTCCCTAAGTTCTTCCATTTTTAAAAGCATTTCCAAATGAAGAAAAAAAATTCTGGCTAATTTTAGTGATGGCATTACTGAATACTAACAATTTACTAGAAGTGGCTGGACAGATTGAAAATAATAAAATTGGGCAGGAGGTGGATTGTGAAAGCATTCTGTCTAAGCACTAACATTGTGTTCTCTTCAGCACATTGTACAGTCTAAGACAATTTTCATATTCCAAAAGGAAAACAAAGAATTCAACTCTCAAGACCTCATCAAAACCCTCCCATCTTAACTTCTCAACCTCACTTTGATTAGGCCTGTGCCACGAATGCTCATGAAATACGTCTGCTGGGTAGGGAAAGCCCACATCAGATAAATGAGAATGTTCATGAAACTCACCGTTTGGAAGGAGTGGAAGCAAATGATCTTTTATTTCTGGAGCCAGACACCTCTGGTCATCAGCTTAATTCTTCCATCTTCTGTCCTTCACAAGCAGAAAAGCCTCTCTATTCTTTCTCAGCACTACCATGACCTTTGTTCTTCACTGCTTCTCTCCACTACTGCGATCATGCTTCTCCTTCTTCATTCTTTGCCTTTTTTCACCCTCCTCTACTCTCCAACTCAGTCCTCACATTCCTCTCTGCCAATGTGATGAGGCACAAAAATCATTCCAATGGGTCCCATATTGATTGCCTGGTAACAAAAGTAAATAAGAAATATATAAACAATGCAGTCATGTTCCATTTTGAAGAGAAATTAGGACATTCACTGAACTCCAACAGGATATGAGCTAAACCTCCCCAAACATCTGCAGTTATTTCAACCCAAAACCTTAGAAAGAAAACAAATCTGCAAAACTGGCCTTACCTAAAAACATTGATCCACTTCAGCATGATGTGGGTCCTGAAGGGGATGTGGGGAGTTGGGGGAGCATTCTGAAGATATGAATGAGCAAAGAATAAATACTATAGAGTCATAGATCATATTAGTTTGCCAAAGGCTGCCAATGCAAAGTATCAGAAATGGGTTGGCTTTTATAATGGGAAATTTTGTTAGGGGAAAATCTTACAGTTCCAAGGCTGTGAAATGTCCAAATCAAGGCATCATCAAAGATGCTTTCTGACCAAAATCAGCTACTGATGATCCTGGCATCCTGCCATATGGTGAGCAAGATGGTGGCAGATTTCTGCTGAGGTCCCTGCCTTCCCATCTAGAATCTACTATCTCCCTAAGCCCAGCTGTGGGTGTTCAGACATCTGGCTTGTCTCTTCAGCCTTAAGCTAGTCCATGGGCCCAGGCTCTTGGGGGCTTCATGCTTTGGCTTTGGCTGCTAACAATCCTTGAGTCCTCTCTCACATAGGGCAGGGTCAAAAATGGTGGTGCTCCCTTTCTCTCTTCTTTCTCTCTCTGTGTGGTCTCAGTTTATATAAGACTGAGTGATGGCATTACAATTTACTTAGTAGTAGGAAACCCAAACTAGGTCATG
This sequence comes from Cabassous unicinctus, assembly GCA_029593785.1. Taxonomy (NCBI): domain Eukaryota; kingdom Metazoa; phylum Chordata; class Mammalia; order Cingulata; family Chlamyphoridae; genus Cabassous; species Cabassous unicinctus. The sequence continues at coordinate 18,387 of JAQZBX010007068.1, forward strand.
CCTCACTGACATAGTACAATCAAAAGTGATCCAGTCACAAGATCTAATCAAGGTCCCTTAACAATCTAATGCAATCAAAGGATCTCACATCCACAGGAATGGAATGGTCAAAAACAATCTTTTTGGGGGATTTATAAAATCCAAACTGTCACATAGAGCTACCAGACACTTCAGCAATCTCTTCACCAATTTCTTAATTTTTACAAATGAGGAGACAGAATGACAAGACTTTAAGAGATTTTTCAAGATCACTCTGCTGGTCAGAAGCTGCCAGGAATTACTTTTCCATTTGCAATGTTTATATATATATAAACCTATTTCTGCTTGTATATATTTATATATATATAAATATTTCTGCTACAAAGAAGAAGTTAGAAATAACCAACTCTAGATTCCCTTTTATATTCACCCTGCTAACTCAACTTCCTTTTTCATCCACATGCTATCTGACCATTCTCTTATATCTAGGACACACCTGCTAATCCTTTCATTTTATCTCCTTGGTTTAGAAATTTAGGCAATGACTTCTGGCTCTGTCTTTGGTCCTTGTATTCATTCGTTCTCTGCTCAATCCTTCAGCTCATCGCATGATGCCCCACATAGCCCCTGTTCTCCATCTTCCACTCTTTGTTCCTGTTTCCTCCATGGGGTACCTATAAATGAGCTGGATGTATCACTGCTCCTCCCACCTTATCATGCTGAGCTTTTAGAAACTCCACAGCATTATACCCTTGAAGGGGATCATAGATTCCTTGGAAATGGGTTGGATGGTGGACTGGGCACAACTCCTGTAGCCCAGACTTCTGATTATCCCAGCAGCCCTAGTACAAGGCTACACACCAACAACTCTGACCCAGACCCATGCAATGGAGACCCACCAAGATCTCAGTCACTGCATCCTCCAATGATTCATATTCCCTGAAAAATGCAACCTATCCTTATATGGTTGACAGTAGAGGGATCCAAGAGTCCCCACCCAATAGCCATCTCTCCAGGGGACAGCTGGGATTGGTTGTCTTAACAACACTGCAGCCCACCATGCCTCATATTTCTGACATCCTCTTGTGTCTCCTGAGATGTAAGCCTCTTCACAATTCAATCTCTTTTATGCCTTCATCACTATCACTGCTCTCCTTTGCCCCTTTCCCTAAGAATCCTTTCCATGGAGCCTCTCTTCATCTTCATTCACTCCCTGGACATACCCACAACTGTCACCCAGAAGTGTTCCACATCTAAAAGATTAAGTTCAGTCATCCCTCTCTCTGACCATGATCTCTAACTCTTCCATCTCTCTCACTCAGCTACTCTCCCTGTACCTGCTTTTTATCTTAACCAGTTTTTCCAATCCAATGACCCATTCAGCTATCTGCCGGTTTGCCCTTTTGCTCTCACTTCCTCCCATACCTGGCACTAAGCACTAAAAAAAAATATAGCAAACCCCTTCTGGGCAATAGTGTCCATTCTCAATGGGTGAGATGGTATCAAATAGTTATTTCTAGCTCAGGTCTCTGTCTTATGCTCTATGACTATGTTTTTTGTTTTGTTTTGTTTTGTTTTTAGGTACTGGGGGCAGGAATTGAACCTGGGGCCTCGTATATAGGAAGCTGGTGCTCAACCACTGAGCCACATTGGCTACCCTGAGTTGGTTTTTTTGTTGGTTGCTTGTTGTTTGTTTGTTTTTCATTTTTAGGAGGCACCAGAAACTAAACCCAGGACCTCCCATGTGGGAAGCAGGCACTCAACAACTTGAGCCACATCTGCTCCCCTAGGACTACTTATTTAATTGCCATCTGGCCAGCTCTTATTAAAGTTTCCAAAGACCCCCCCAAACCCAACATCTCTATAATTGAATTAATCATTTTCTGTATCAATTTATTCTCCTAGAATAGAGTGAGGTTCTGATATCCTTTAGGAGGTGAGCTGACTGTTATGACAATTGTCTGATTGTTTAATAACCTAAAAAGAAGATCCAAATCATAAAGTAAACTTCGTAGTTGCCTGCCACTGCTGCTAATACCCCAACAAAGCACAACCCGAGATCCCTAGAGGACCATTAGGAATAACTCCTAAGTTTAGCTGCTATCAGACAATAGTAACAGAATTAACAGAAATGGATATAGATTTTGAAACCATCCACTTTCATCCATGCATTGCCTTGTTCATCACGTTATGGTCCTGTCCACTGTGAATCCTGATGGATCTGTTCTTCATTTGGACTTGCTCAATTATATGACCCGGTGATCTTCTTTCACTTCTTTAATCTGGCATTTCAGATGTGTTTTGCCTATCTTTTGCTCCTGGAATCTTTTCTGATCAATCATTTGTTTCGGTACACCCATTCAAGCCTCAGCATTCCTTGTAAGTCACTTTTATATTAACTCATAACCTGCCTTAGGTAAACAATACCTGCAGGTTTATTAATTACCTCATCTTTACTTGTTCATTGTCTGTATTCCTCACTAGTACATAAGTTCCAAAAGACAATGACTTTTTAATTTCCCACATCCATATCTGCAGTGCTTGGAAAAATATTTGGCACATAGTAAATGATCAACAATAAAGAAATGATGGCTTTCAAGTTTCATGTTGGCAACTGATGGTTAGAAGAGTTATGAATGAAAGAACGATATTTTAGAGAGCTGGAAATTATGAAAAATGAAAGATAAGAAAATTACTGCGGAAGGAAGGATTCAAAGTGTAAGTAAGGAATATAGTGAAAAAACTAAGGAGGTAAGGAAGATGAATAAGACCAAGACTTAAGAAGGGGAAATATTTTATTAAAGAGATTGCAGAGAGAAAGAGCAGCCACTAGACGAGTACCTAGGTAACTGAGAAATATAAAACTTTTTTTCCTTGATAATATAACTCTACTTGGTTGTGAGTTGAATCTATAATAATAATAATAACAGCTCCTATTTATTAGGCTCCAATTATGTGTCTTGCACTTTAATAAATGACTTACACATAGAACTACTAAGGATCAGCACACTTTGGGGCAACCCAGGCAGAGCAAGCTGCAATGAAATCAACTGAGGTGGTCATAATAATGAAAGCAAAATGGAGAGAAACCAGGTCTGAATAAATCTCAATATAAGACTTACCTCTGAAAGTGTCCAAAGCTGAATTGTGTAACTACATCCTGGTACTAGAATTTTTCAAACCATGATAAGACAGTTCATTAAATTCTCAATATCACACTGGCCTGTGATAATGACAGTGACTCCCTAATCATTCTACAATGTTTATAGTGTTCTGCTCTGTGAAAGGTAGTGGGAAGATTAAAATGCATAAGACAAGTCTCTGCCCCAGAAGGAAAGAACTGAAGAAAGCTAGATGATTAAAATTGCAGAACTATGATGCCTATGTAGAGGCCCAAAGCAGTGGTGGCTCCCCTACCAATAATACTGAGCAGTAATAATGATAACATTTGGAAAGGGTTTTTACCACAGTGAGGTCAGACAGGCTCTTTTGCAGGTTAGGAGCACTTTTTGTTTCAGCACCAAAAGAAAACGCTGAACACGTATACTACTTGTGTGAGGTAGAACTTGTTGATGGATTATATGTGGGAATGAGATAAAGGGAGGAATCATGGATGTATCTCAGTTTGTGAATGAGATGAATGGTAGCTCCATTTCCCAAAATGAGTAGCAAGTGGGTTGGGGGAGTGGGGAAGTCAATGTTTTAGATGTGATAAGTTTAAAATGCCTTTTTGCCATTATAGAGGAGATGTCAATGAGCAGCTAGATATATGAATCTAAAGCTCTAGGGAAAGATCAGAACTGGAGGCAAAAATTGTGAGACTATGGAAGGTCCTTAAAGCCACAAGACTAGATGAGATTGTCTAGGAATGGCATAAAGACAGTAAAAAGAAAAGAGCCATTTTTCCTTATTATTTCTTCTTTTGTGAATTGCCAATACATATCCTTTGTCCACTTTTTCTTTTGAGGTTTCCATCTTTTTTTGTACTGTTTTTTGGGGGTTTTGAATATTAAGGATATTAACTCTCTGCTTGTTATGAGAGCAAAAATCAGTCAGCTTTTCCTCTGTGGATTCTGAATTTAATGTCATTCTTAATAGGGCCTCTCCTTTACCCTAAGTTTAGATGAATATCCATAATACTGGAGACCAAAATTGGCTTAATCACTGTATCTCACTCTTCTCTAGGTTTTAAGCATTAAGTAAATCCACATTGAACAAAATGAGAGTAAATATTTATTAATGAAAGTCTAATTACTCCTGAGTACAGTTTCCTGCTAAAACACTCAGTTTGGACCTGAGGCCAAAATGGGGCTTTCCTGTTTCCTCCCCACCATAGTCCAGAGTTGGAGAGAGACAGGCCTGCCAAGAACACTGCATGAATTCTCACCCAACCAGTTACTCCACCACCCCACCACAAGCAGAACAGAGAGGCCAAGAAAGCTCAGGGAATTCAGGAGGGTAAGGTCACCTCCCAAAAGCAAGCTCTAGCCCCCATCTGGCTGAAATTCTTGTATGGAAAGAGAAAGAGGAAAGAGCACAATGTTCTTACCTATCCATATCACAGTCAAAGCAGACAAGAAAGAGTGAAGATAGTGTCTTAATTTTAAAGCACACACTACCCTCTTGTATACTGAACACAGCTCAGAGGATACCAGACTCCTATGCATTGGAATAGCTACTTCTCCTCTCTTGAAGAAGAGCATGTAGGAGGTGGGGAAAAAAACAAAACAGAGAAACAACTTCTCAAGTACTTTCCAAAATAGATGGAAGGGTTGGTGGGGCCTCCTTTCCATATGGGGTTAGACAGAAATATGGGATGGGGAGAAAAAGAGAGTCCCCACTAGAATCCACCTAAATTTTCTGTTATTAATTTCAGAATTCATCATAGTTTCAGGTGTTCTGCTAATTAACATGCAAACGTCTTCACCCCTCTCCTCAGCAAAGCTGGTGAGACTGCATGATGGAATGAGGATGATGGATAGGAAAAAGTGGTGAGCAGTCTTGAGACTGGCATTTCTATAAGCAAGGCGAAATCAGCTAGTTCAAAAGATTCTCCTACAGCTGGTCAACCATTGGCCCTCAGGATTTGTTTGAAGCTTAAGTAGACAGGAGCCCATTTTGTTCAACGGCAGTTGTAGCCATAACAACAGCAGCAAAAGCAGTAAGCATCCTTGGAATATTTACTGGGCACAAGGCACTCTGTTGGGTGCTTAGGGGGAAAAATAGAGTATAGAGCTCTGTCCCCAACTTCAAGATTTAGTCAAAGGAATCATTGTGCCCAGGACTAACCTTGTTTGTAGAGTTCCCTATTCTAGGGGAGAGATTTTTATACTAGAGGACCTAGTGGTCTTTAGTATAAGATGAAAAGGTTTAAGGCAATTATCTGGTACACAATTATCTGGTATATAGATATAACTATAACCCATATGGTAGGTAGAATTCTAAAGATGTTCCTCCAAGATTCCCATCTTTGATTGGTTATTCAATCAAACACTAATCTAGGTACTGCGGTAAAGGGATTTGGTAGATTATCCTAGCTTAGTTGGATGGGATCAATGTAATCACATGAGACTTTAAAAGCAGAAACAAAAGCAGAATAATCAGTTACAGAGATACAACAGAAAAGGTAAGCTGAGAAGAGATGCAGCAGAAGGGAAGTCAGAGAGATTGAAAGAACAATAAAGACTCAATCCACTTTGAGGACGGGAAAAGTGGGACCTGAGCCAGGGTATGTGGGTGGCCTCTAGAAGCTGAGAACAACTCTGGACTAACAGCTAGCAAGGAAACATGTACTCTACATGTTCTGTAACCACATGGAACTGAATCTACCCAAAACCCTGAATGAGCCTGGAAGCGATTTCATCCTCAGAGACTGCAGAAAGGATTGCAGTTCTGCTGATGCCTTGATTTCTGCCTTGTGAGGCTCAAAGCAGAGAACCACCTGAGCCACACTTTGCTGCAACCCCTGACCTACAGAACTGTGAGATAACAAATGGGTGCTGTTTTTAGCCACTAAAATTGTGAGATAGTAAATTAGTACTGTTTGAAGCTACAAAATTTTTGGTAATTTGTTATGACAACAATAGAAAGCTACAAAATTTTTGGTAATTTGTTATGACAACAATAGAATAGAATAGAATTTGTTATGACAAACAATAGCCCAAGAAAATTATGTTATAAAGCTAACAGAAAGAGAAACTGAGTAGATATGGGAGCAGAGGGTGGCTGAGTATCACTTCGCACAATGTTATTTGAGGAGCACTGATTTTCAGGTTTGTTACCACTCTTGTCTTTCCATTAACATGTTTCCTCTCTCTTTCTAGACTCATTGCTAGAGAGGAATATATTTCCAAAAAACTTAAATTAAGCAAGGTCCAGCCCACATCTACTTTATACCTTTTAAAAATAAGAGGGTGCCTATCAAGACAGAAATTAATAAGAGTGTCCCTTAAGGGTTGTAATGGATTATATTATTATTCCCTCAAATATTCCAGTATCACTGCCAAAGGATTATATATATATCCCCATCCTGTGACATCAGGCTTAGCCACGTGACTTGCATTGGTACATTAAATACAAGTGATGTTCATCACTTATAAGCACAAGCTTTAAGAGCCAGCATATGGTTCACTGGGCTCTGTTTCCCTCTTCTATGAGCCCAACAATACCCCAAATAGGGGCTATGCCATTATTCTGGGTCCCAGTGAAGATGACATGGAGCAGAGCCTCAATTGACCCATAATGGATATATAACATGAGCAAGAAATAAACCTTTATCAGTGTAAGTCACTGGAATTTGGACGTCACTAGTTATTGTATTAGCCAGCCAAAGGGGTGCTGATGCAAAATACCAATAATCGGTTGGTCTTTATAAAGGGTATTTATATGGGGTAGAAGTTTACAGTTACCAGGCCATAAAGTTTCTTCCTTCACCCAAGTCTGTTGCCACGTGTTAGAGCAAGACAGTGGCCGACATTTGCCAGGGTTCAGGCTTCTTGGGTTCCTCTCTTTCCGGGGCTCTATTTCTCTCTGGGCTCAGCTCCTCTGTTTCCTCCACAAGGTCAGCTGTAGACTATGAGGCTCTCTAGGCTTTGCCTCTCTCCACAAGGCCAGCTGTGACCTGTCAGGCAAACCACTCGTCTCTATCCTGGAGCCTTCTCTCCTTTCTCACGACCAAGCTCCTCTGTGTTCTTGCTTCCCCAGGCTCCAGCATTAAAACTCAGCTTCAGAACTCCAACTCAAAAACTCCAACTCTGTCCTTTGCCATGTCTTTTATCTTTGATTCCCCACCCACCAAGGGGCAGGACTCAATGCCTTACTGGTGTGGTCCAATCAAAGCCCTAATCATAACTTAATCATGCCCAGATAAACAGACCAGTTTACAAGCATAATCCAATATCTATTTTTGGAATTCATAACTAACTGCCAAACTGCTACAGTTATCACAGCACAACTTAGCCTAGCTGATTGATACATGGGCAGTAGTAGACTTGCCACCCTCTTTAACATCTAAGAATCAGTAAACCAGTCCAACTTTTGTTCAAAGTGGTTACATGTAAAAGGCTCCTCTTGGTTATGCAAAGATAAGTTGAGTGACATAGTCCAAGGAGGGCAAATTGCCTTGAGGAATCTCTTTTATTTAGGTAACTAAATAGTTGGGAAAAGATAGGTTCTGCTACAATAATAAGTAGATCCCTAAATCTCAGCTGCTCACACAGTAAAAATTTATTTCTCATGCACCCAGGTCCGGTGGTTGGCCACTTTTCACGATGGCTCTCTTCTAAGCAGTAGCTCAGGGACCAGGCTATTTCAAATTTATGGCTTAGCCACCTTGGAATCCTTTATTTCCAGTCATACTTTCAAGGGAGAGAGCACTTGGAAGCTCTCACAGGAAAGATTTGATAGCAAGACCTGGGAAAGGTATGGCTTACATGCTCATATTCTCTGTGCCAATCTCATCATAGATCCCACCTAGATGTAAGGAGGGCTGAAAATGAAGTCTGATGTGGAAAATAAGATGGTTTCATGAAGTTACATTTTGTTTGCCACAATGAGGTACTATTGTTATAGGAGAGGGGTATAAAAGACATATTGAATTGTGAGAGACTTTAAAAGACTGTGTTGCCACTTGGTTGTAATGGTCACCAGAGAAGAATGGGGAATTTGGTTCTGGTCTTCGAGGTAGGTAACAGTTATTGGAATGCAACTAGATGTCTCAGTGTGGTCAGCTTGTACTCCAGGATGTGTCTGTGTGGTGAATCAATACAGCTTTCTGCTAGAGCCGTATCCATGGGGACCAAGTATGAACAAAGAGCCACCACAGAAAATGGAGGCGTCTGGACAAACCATGGTATCACCTGTACAGTGTATGAGCACTGATGATGAGATGTGCAGGACTGGTCTTCAGCAGCAACTCTGAGTGGTGGTGTGTAGTGGACTCTAGCATTGGAAAGGGCCGAGCTCCCCTTTGGACCAAGTAAACCCTGGATGCTTAGGCAATTTAAGTGAGGGTTTCAAAAAAAAACAAGAAAGAAAGAAATTTTGAGCCTCCTACTGATAAAACATGTAGAAGTTCAAGCAAATAATTAAAAAACAGAAAGATGTCTCACATTTGAATAACAAATTTGTTGAGCAATTCATGTCAGTTAACTGAAAAGAAATATTATGAAATTAATAGAGGAAAGGAAGGTGAGCTTCAGAATTGAAAGACTCTAACATGGAAAAGTAATTCATTTTTATTAACTTTACTTTTATTCTTAAATCAATAACTTCTGACCTTGCAGCAAGGCAAGCCAGGCAGGTCAGCTGGCCAATCAGCACCCATTGAGAGATGTGCTGTTTCATGTAGGGTGATTCCACTTTAGAAATTCCACATTTCTGCTCTATATATTAATTCACAAGTAGGGGAGGGCAGTGAGAGGATACCCTTCCAGTACGTAATTAAAACACTGTATGGCTGTGGGTGTTTGATCAAACTTCTTGCATAAACAGGATCTGCATGTGAGAACACTTTCAAAGGTTGAATCTGGAGTTTCACTAGAGACAGAACAGCAGGTGGGCATCCAGCCAACCACTCACACGGGACTGAAACTGATGTTCATAAGCCCATTGGGCTCCTAGCAACCTTTCCCATTTGCTCAGCCCACTCAGACACAAACGCAAGTGTGGTGCTTCTCACCCATGGGTTGCCCCCACGCAAACCCCAACTGCACACCTGATCTAATCTGAAGAGGCCTTTCATAAAGAGAACACACTCACTCAAACACACCTCCCTCATAGGAAAATGGCATCTATGCTCAAGTCAAGGGCATGATTTTCCCTTGGGAACTATCACATTCTCAGTCCTCATTTGAAAGGTGGAACCATGGATTTGTTAAGAAAGCTGACTACTATCTCCATCTGTTCATCAAATCAACTGTTTGACTCAGGCTCTATGATTATTTTGATCATCTAATTGTAACTGAGGATTCCCTGGCTCATGCTGGGTAGCAATTGCAATGCCTCTGAACACCTTGGTTCCTGAATTTTGTTGACTTGGGCTTCAAGACCCTTGCCCTTGTGTCTCATCCTTTCCCTGGTATCTGCTGAATGGATGCTGACCTTTCTTGGGGTGGGCTCCACCCTTCTTTTACCTGTTGCTCTGCTCATCACAAGTGCAACTACTTGGCAGTGTGCCCCTACTCCCACCTGAGCAAAGAGGACAGTCCGTGGCAGGTGGGGACCCACCATTATGACTCCCACTTCCCTGCTCCTGCCATTGTAGAATCTCAGCCCCCAAACTGAAGACAGCTCTGAGTAGATCCTCAAAAGATGCCTGGCATTTTCATCCACAGTGTTCTTTATCAAAGAACCAGGGATATACTCCCAAACACCAGAATGCATTAGGGCAACACGTCATCCTGGGTTCAACTCAATGGTAATCCTTCTAATTGTGGACCAACATCCCAGCCACCACAGTGCTCTACTTCAACAGCACTTGCTGCCCAACCAACAGGACATCTTTGTCTCTAACTCCTGGAAGTTGTGGTTCTTTCTGTGTAACCTCTTTATTTGGGAATGTTTAATTCCAGGATGTCTCTCTCCAGTTAGCCCAGGAGATCCTAATGCAAAAGGCATGGATAGTCTGCCCAGATAAGGTAGATTTCCTAAAGAGGGTGTGCAAATTAAGCTCCTAGGCACCCTAGATAGTCTTCCTTTACCTTGAACCAGCACAGTGCTAAGCCTTAGGGATGAAAAGACTTATAAGACACTAGTCCTATCCTCAAAAGGCTCTCATTGTTTCTGTGCTGTTTGTGCCTAAATTTGGTAGGAAGACAAGCCATTGAACAGGCAACTTCTTGAGTAGTCATGGTGCTACAAACACCCTAAATTACAGCACAGAGTAAAGACAGTTTTTGGTAAACCATAATTAATGGAAAGAACCAAGGAATTCCCCAGCTGGGATTAGGGACATCACCTTCTGAAGCCCTACTGTGGATTCTGTGGGATGGAGACAAATTGAGCTTAAAGAAGAGAGAAAAATAGATTTTCATTTGATTATTTGGTTTTCCCTTCAGACAAGTTGCCAGAATCATTGCTTCCATGAAGATGTTGCTGTTCCAAGGCAGCTGTGCTTTCTGGGTGGCTCCCTGGATAGTGACAAATCTATAGCAAAACAAGAATCTTCATTAAAACCGAAAAATGAGCTGAAGTAATTCACACCACATCAGCATGCAAATACGTAACCTAGAACAATAAACTGTAATGATTGAAAGCAACAATGACATATTAAGTTACTCTTACAGAAAAGTTTCAAAGTAATTTAGTCCTCATGATGCCAGTGGGTACTTCTATGACAAAAAACACCTAGGTTCTTCAGAAATTTTCCAAGGTCAGCAACAGAACCAAATTGAGAATCCCACTTTTACAATGCATGTATATTATAAGCCTAAGGAATACGAAGGTGAACTTGATCTTAAAACCTCTCTTGTCTTTTCCTATATTCCTCCTACCTTCTTAAATAGGCATGTTTGGGAGGATAAGGCTGCAGATGGACTTGAAGAACTCTGCCTGTTTTTTTCTAAAGGTGGATGCCAATCTTTTTCTGAACTGGTGGAATGGGAAGCAAGAGGTGTTACCTATGTAACTCCTGGATGGCAAGACCAAACAGATTTCTCAAGCTTATAAAATGTCCTCAACCTCAAGTCACTCTGTTGTCCTGCTTAGAGCTTACACATTGCTGCTAAGTGATTCTTCCTAGCCAATATGGCATTTCTGTTAGACCATAGCTCAGTACCCCAATTACAGTTTCTCTACTCTCTCACCACAGGTTTCTTCCATTTAATACAGAACACCCTACCTTCTACTATAAGATAAAGGTCAAAGTCAAAACCGAAGAGTTTCACAAAAACAATAACCACCTTGTTCCCCACAACCTCTCTACCCCATAACCTCCCCAAAGGAAAAAAAAAAATACAAGAAGGGATCTTAGTTTGATGGAAATTGATTAAACTTTTTTTTTTTTAGTTTCAACGCTATTTTTTTTTAACTCTTGGTTTCTAGTGACCTTTTAAATACAGAATAATTAAATGCAGAATTTTTTATAATTGAAAATCTGAATTTAAAAGCCATTCAACAACTTTTCCAACTCCTGTTTATAGAAGAGCTGACCCTTGAAATTTTGGAGATTCCCTGCCCCGTACTAGCATTGCCACATCTTGCCAGGAATGCTGATGCATTTTAAATAATGAAAGAAGTATGACTCACAGCCCCGAAATTTCTCATGAGAATTTGTTTCTATCTTTAGAAACTTAATAAGAATGTTCAGGACATATTTTCAGCTATAGTTATCTACGGCTTAGATATGCCAGAAATGCATGAGAAGGCTATCAAATGATTCACACACACACACACACACACACACACACAATCAGATTCTGCTGCCTAGATATTCCTATGCACCCTACTGGAGTAAATTCTTTTTAACTATCCAAATAAAATGGTTCAAATACCCAAAGCTCCAAACTGAGGAGATTCCTCACCCATACAACAGGGAAGGGGAGAGATGGCTGTTTCGCCTCTGTCAGTCCATTCTGTAGCCTGACTCTCTGAGACCACCTGGCTTCCACCTATGGCTCTGAATATATGGGTCTGCCCTTCTCTTCCAACACGCATTGCCCCACACTGAACACCAACCTGCTTCTTTTCATTTCCTAAGGCACCACAAGCTTAAAGCTATTGTTTGTAACAGAATTTTAATGACAGTTAGGAATCATAGAGGAGTACAACAGAGCAGAAAGAGAACTTAGAGTAATTTTGGTCATGGTCTCCTAAAGTTTCTTAGCCACATCTACCACAGAAAATGTTCCATTCATCCAGGATTTCCTCAGGCTCGTTGTTAAATGCCCTTTCCATGTATGCCGCTCCCCCTTATTTCATTTCCTGACCATGTCTCAGGCGTCCCATGTGTGTTCAGTCCTCTCACTTTATCATGCAGAAGAATTCACCTCTGTTTGTTTTCCACCTCTCTCATCCAAGCCACCCAGCAAAAAGACCCATCAAGGTGATTTTCCTAGGTTAAAATCATGTTTTTTCTAGGTAAAAATTATGTTTCACCCATGGAAGGTAGAAATGGTTGCTTTTTTTTTTAATAACATTTTTTCTTCCTTTTCACTAAGCACACAGCACACACACACACACACACACACACACACACACACACACCCCAAAATTGAAGTGTACTGGAAGAATATGTTACCCAACTATTAAAAGAGAATATCTCCGACAAGTTGAATTTAGCAAAGTTGGAAGTTTTCACTTTTCTAATGTGTATGCTTGTGTCTGTGTTGCATAAGAGTGGTTTTAATGATCAGGTCCTACTTTGCAATTTAAAGAAAAAAACATTGTTAATGGAGACAGAAACCTGGGAGTAATCCTTGACTTCTCTCTTTTCCCACAGGCTATCCATCTTCATGTTCTACTTCCAAAATATCATATCCACATTCATTTCTTTCTTTCTCCACTATTACATCCTCATCTTTGACCCACCATTTCCAATTTCGATACTACAATAGCTTCTCAACTTGCCCCCATGCTTTCACTCTGGACACCTATAACTCATTCTCCACATAGCAGTCAGAGTGATTTTAAAAATCATGTCATGACCCTTCCCTGCTCAATATCCTTCAGGGACTTCCCAGCCCAAACCCTGATGCTGACCCTTGCCTCCCTCTCTGGCCTCATCTCCTGCTGCTCTCCCTCCTGCTCACCATGCTCTAAGTACACCAGTCTGGAGCATCAAACATCCTTTCCCTAGGAGCCTTAGAGTTTGTTTCTTCCTCTTCCCAAGGCTGGTATCTTCTTACTTTACATGGCTCAGCTTCAATGGCTCCTCCTCAATATGTCCTCTCTGGGAACACTATCTGAAATAAGTCACATTGCTACTCTCAGTAACAATCTCCAACTCCCTGATGATTCATTTATCTGTAATCCCAATGGAACATATGCTCCATGGGGCAGAGACCACATCTGTTTTGTTCTCTGTTGTATTTCCTACAATTAATATAATAAGTGACCAATAGTCATGTATGAAGAGACAAATAAATAAATGAAGTCCCTTCTAGAACTGGAAGATGTTGTGCTAGGAACTTTATATGTAACTACAGATATGGCTCGTGCCCTCTGGGATCTTGTCCTCAAATAGGAGAGATAAGAATTTTGACAAAATAATGACAAAATGTGGTACAATAAAACTGTTATAGGAATTCAGATGAGAAAGAGATGCTAGTTAAGATAACCAAAGTCTTTGTAGATGAGTGGATGTTTTAAGATGAACACTGAGGAATGGGTAAGATTTCAAAGAATGGGAACTGTAATATTCCAGGGAGAGGAGATAGAATAGCAAAGACGTGGACACGTAAAGCACAAAGCACATCTGGGTGGTGATGCATCAAGCAAGGAGGTTTGTGTAGTGTGAGGTGAGTTGGGAAAGACAGATTGAGACCAGGTTCATGAAAGTTGTAATGCCATGAATGCCAAAATAAGAAGTTTAAACCTTCATTTTTTAAGAGAATATTGACATGATCAAAGTAAACTTAAGCAAGAAGAATCTTGCAGCAGCATGCAAGATCAGCCAGAAAGAAGGAAGAGAGGGGATATTTGTGGTTGGGCATCAAGATGTCCCATCTTTCTGATTTGAATATCACGAGCCCCTCCTCCCCTGATGACCACAAAGAAATCTTGGTGGGATCTTGGGAATATTCAAGTAGAAAAAAACCCTGTAATTTTGGAATGTGAAGGAAATGGAGGATGATGTTTTCAGTTAGTAAACACTCTCCTCTTTCCTGCTTGTAATGAATTTTTTGTAAAAGACAATATTTGGTTTTTAAATTCTGAACTTAAAAAGGGTCCTCTTTATGAAGTTCTATATGAAGTTTATATGTCCTCTTTATGAAGACCCTGGGGAGAAAGCTTTCTAAGGCTTTAGTATCAGGATTGGTTGTTTTTCCTAGGCCGCAGGTTGATTGTTACCTAATGAATTCTAGAAATTTTATAAACTGTTACACAAACTTCTTTAGATTGGTTCCTAGACAGGCCCGTCTCCAACAAGTGTAGTGAATTCTGAATTCTAACTTTATTTCTAGCTTTACCTAACACTCCCATTCTCATTTTTCCATTGTCTCATTTTTCGACCTTTACTTTTTTTAGCTTTGTAAGCTTTGCCATCTTTCTTAAATCTTTTTGCAACAAAGTAGAAAATGTTTAACAATAATGGTATAACCTAACATTAAATTTAATAATTACACAGTTAAAAGTCCTGCAAATCACAGATCTCATAAGATATATATCCATGGCCACAAAACTGAAGTAAGTTGACAGAAAGAAAGTGGGAGAGAGGGGAAAGAGGAGAATTTCCTGTTCTGGGAACCTACATCTTGTAGTCAGATCCACCCCCAGAAGAGCCCCTTTCAATAATCCTTCAAGGATCACCAGCCTTGTGCCCCAGAGTCACGCACTGAATCCCTCCCCCTCTTCACTGTCCCTCACCAGTAACCTGTGCTCATTTCTCTGAACTCCTTTAGCCAATGGGTGCCTTCTTGGTCAGAGCCTGGGGCCAAATGAGCAGTGATTACTCAAGTGACATTCCAGTGAATCCCATTCTGACCATACCTACCTTTTAGACACACACTGCCCAATGTTGGGGTCTGTTTTATGTACATATCTCATCTGCCCAGGTAGATCGTCAATTTAAAAGGAAGAGTAATGTTGTTTATTTCCTTCGAATCCCTCAAGCGTGTCACACTGCTAGGTATATAACAATTGATCACTAAGAAATACTTATTAATATAACTGACTTTGGTGCCTCCAAAAAAAGTAGAGCAAGCTAGAAATAAGAAAGGATAAAGGGACACTGAAGTTCAAAGAAATAACCTTGATTAATAGTATCTGTGTGGGGGCTGAATCATGAGACCAGAAGAGACCAGACAGGGGCTGACAACAGGACACTTAGACTAAGCCAGTGTGAGGAAGGAAGGGAGTTACTGCTCTCAAGGCTCTTTGGAGAAATGTTCAGCCTCAAACCAGGTAACTTGGTGGTCAGGAAAAAGGCTATGGCTTTAATGGTAGGAAGAATATACAGGAAATGAAATGAGAAGGAGAAGAAAACCTGTGTTTACTGAGCACCAGTGTTGAATTCTTTATGCATATTATTCAGTGATCTCAATAAACCTGTAAGGTAGGCATAAAAGGAAATAGTTTATGAGACATAAAAAACTTCCCCAAAATCACAAATCATAAGTGATGGGGCTGACAGCTGAGGCTTGCTGGTAAGAAATCCCAAACTCATGATTCAATACCGCATATCAAACATCAAATGTGAGGGGTTCAGACAGAGATGTAAACAGTGAGGATCATTACGTCAAAAGAGAAGGATACTAAAAGAATGGTCTGTGGAGTGGAGTGTAAGATAGATGTTTCAGGATGAACAGTCACAAGTACCAGACCCGTGTGAGGGTATATATGTCCCACCGGTATGGAGCTACTTCTTAAAAGGGACCAAACACCCCCACGATCTCCAAAAAAATTGATGTCAGGTAGTATTCCTCCCAGTCCTGTGACAATTCTCTTGCAGCTCTCATGCTTAAAAGAACTTAACTTTTCTTACTCAAATGAAATTATCCTGTCTTCCTCTTTCATTGTAACTGGGTACTCCTAGGAGACCGAAAAACACTTATTTTGTAACCTAGCTCACATTTTTAAAAAAAGAAGATCCCAAAATATATCTGTCTACTAGTCTCAATAACTAATGGTGTGAAAATTGAACCTACAAACATGTATACTTGATGGAAATTTTGCTAAGTTTTAGCACATTTTAATATTCCTTTGTCCTTTGAAACTGTGTTTTACACTTGAAACTGTTCTTCAAGTTATTTATCATTTGAAAATGCTGCTTCACTCTCCATTATATCTTCTTTTTCATATATAGTAAATCTAAGAAAATCAACTTTTTTCTAACTCCCAGCTGGTAGAAATTTAATTTCAATGGTTTAAACTTTTAAATAAAGAAATCACATTCCGTTTCAAATTCATGAGACTAAAGAGGTATCCCTCTCTGAAAATAATTCCTTTTGTTCTTGGTTGAAAGAGAAATCCCTCTTCTGAAAGTCTTCATCTCCCTCCCGCCTTATCCATAATCTTTTATTAAGGTTCAGGAACTGATTTCCTTTATAGTATCAAAATTGAAAGAAAAGTGGGGATAAAAATGACCAGTCAGTACATACCTCCCATTAGAAATGCAGAAAATTTGAGACAAATTCCACTGCTCCCTCCCTCAAGACAAACAGAAAGAAAACAACTCTAACGTCCATACTGAAGTATTGTCATTTGCTTGTTATGACTTCATGTGGTTTCACAAAAGGCTAGGGATATTCATTGAGTCACAGTGTTTGCAAAAACAAGGAAGAAAGAAAAGGAAGCAAAAGAACTCCTGGAAAGCCACAGCCAAAGTGGGGAGCAAAATCCAGGGAGAGATGGGACATTGGGGAAGTTCCTTCAAGGCTGGATGGCAAAAATCTGAAACAACACCAGATTCCAAATCCATGGTCCATAGCACATTCGAGTTAGAAATTTACGATAGAAGTAGAAAAGAAAACTTGTACAGAAGTGAAATGTTTGGGTTCAAGATCCCTCCTTCTCACTGACTCTAGGTCAGCCTTCTCACTTCTTTGGATGGTTTCTCTCTAATAATAGATGTTTACTTCCTGATCACATGATGCTCTCAGTTGTATGTAGTAGCGGTAAGGATGGAAAAATTATAATTCAACATTCCAACAAGAGTTAAAGCTTTGTAAGACCATTTGAATTGGGAATTGCCAATCCCTTCCATAGTTCTAACCCATTCCAGCAGGCCCTAGTGAGATCATCCTTCCTAGAACCAAGAGGCCTGTTGAGCAAAGTATAAAGAGCTCCAGCCAAAGAAGTCATAATCCTCAGGTTTGTCCCTGAGAACAGGGGTAGCTGGATAGCAACTGGCCTTTCTCAGCCTTCCAGCAGCACCCTTAACACAGCTCCTGTATACTCATGAAGTGCCCAATCTGCCCCTTTTTACCCAAGGCATCTCTATTTTCTCCTCTTAGGTCTCTTCCTCCCTCTTTGGAACTCGACACTATATTCTAGCCAGCTGACTGGCATCTCCTGGATGCCCAGGAACTACGAGGCATCACTTCTGAATTCTTTGTGTTCATTTTGAAGTAAGGAGGGGTGAAGCAGTCAAGTACAAGGAAACAAAAGTTATTCAATAACTGTTAAGCAGCCAATGGGACTGGAACGAGGCATATTGAGACTGCAAGGTCTAAGAAGAGAATTACCTAAACTGGTAGTTCTCAATAGGGAAAAGCATCAAAGTTACTATTAAGCAATGAACTATATGATTCCTGTGTATTTTTGTCTATCAAGCAAATTTTCTTTTTGGATCTGTAAAAGAATTCTTAAACTTCCTTTTCAAATGAAGAAAATACACGAGAATTCATGAAGTGTTACAATAGGCAGTCAATTAACCAAAACACACAGAGAAAAGAATTTCCAAGTTAATTTTATGGCTAATCTACAGTTACCTCCTGTTTGTTTCCATTTTTATTGCTCTAATATGCCTGGCTTTCAGAAGTACAAAGCCATCAGCAATGAATTTTTTTTCAGGTCACCAGTCCATTATCACATACATGGAACATAGATGTAGACAGAGAAGCTTTAGGAGATTGAACTGAATCTGGATTGACTCCTGGAAATCTTATTTTGTCCTTGGCATTTTCTCCAAAAAGTAAGATGTCTCAAAAAATTAGTTAGTTATCATCCTATTTAGTTGTATATTTATTCATAAGCCTTTACTACAAGTAAACTTTAGAAGAAAGCCACCATAGGTTTGTGAGGCATTGGGGAGGCTGCAGGGCACATTGGCCAATATCTATTGGCGCCCACCCCATAGATGTTTTGACATTCTATTAAACATTCTGAAAATGCCATAGGGCTTTGAGCCTCCCATACAGCCTGGTCCTAGTCAGAGGTGGCTTTCCTGGCATTACCCAGCAAAAAAGGGCAAGAGTAGGGTGGGAGTTAGGTGTGGGAGGAGGGGTAATTAACAAGTATTGACAGGAGGGTTGGGGGTTAAGTACTCACTGCTGTGGTTTAAAATTTTCAGTTTTGAGTTGTTGGGGGCCCCTGAGAGCTAGAAAAGAGATATTTGGTGGAGAGAATCTGCCAGGCACTGACTTTGAAGACCTCCCACCAGAACCGTCAGATCACCTAGAAGCAGGAAGTGCGCTGGTGAGACCGTTGGTGCCTCGGAGTTTCTGGCCAATTTCTCAAAAGCCTCGTTTTAGAGTTGGGGTTGGGCTTCTCAATGGTTTCCTAGTTCTCAGCCTAAGCTCTGTTTTTCTCCAAGTCCAGTTAAGATAATCAGAAAAATGGTTTTGTCTATGTGATTTCTGAGTATATTGAACGTTTTTCATTTACAAATATAAATGATCTACTTGTCAGACTTTTACTCGTTCTCCAAGATGCACTTCAGGCTTTACCTACAATATGAAGCTTCTCTTGATTCCCAAGGCTTAGGCATTCATGCTTTGTGCTGCCATTGAACTTTATGGATCTCTTCATTACATAAAAACACACACATTAAATTGTAATTTATAACATGTCTATCTTTTTGAAGCACAAGTCCTGTTTTATTTATATGATATCTCTGTTTCTTGACTGAGTCTAAGTGCAATAAATATTTTCTCTAAAACAAATGAGAAAAAATAAAACAATAAGAGAGAAAGGGGGGGAAGGGAGGGAGGAAGAGAAAAGGAAGAAAAAGGAAATTCTTTATTTTATATTCAAACAATTATTTCTAAAGGATAAGGATTCAGTTCATCTTGTGCTCACAGTGAGAGTTATTAGAATGAACCAAAATGTCAACTTTTCTTCTTGTAAGGCCATATCCCAGAAGTGATTTACACCCTGGACACAATGTCTGGGAATTCCGTGGCTTTCTCTCCAGGAACACCAGACTGTCTACTAGCCTAAAAGACCTTAAAAATGGCTTAAGATGTACATCCCAATCCTCCAAGTGAACCGACGTCCAAGGCTTTACATATAGCACCTGCTCAATAAGTTCTTACTGAAGATATTTAGGGATGTCTTGAAGAAAGAGACAGGCTGAAAGCAAGCCGAAGCTCTCGTCTCCAAGTTAGTACTGCTGGGTGGTGCTCTTTCCAGGGAAAAGTGATTTCATAGTGAATAAACGGCTAGTTTTAGCAGAACCGAAAAATTGTTTTGAAATGGGGACCATAGAGGATTGATCTTCAAAATTTACTGTGAATGTGAACATGTGCCTGCCCTTTTGAAAGACAATTGGATTTAAATTTAGAAACTTAGATTCTAGTTCTGTTGTTGACAATAAATATCTGGGTGATTTTAGCTAAGTCGTTTAAGTTTTGAGTGCTTAGGTTTCCTTATCTCTTCAGGAGGGATACTAATATCTCAGGATTATTATAATTCCAAACAGGTATGTGTTCCAAATCTCAACAGTTTAATCCCCTAAATGTTCTCTAACAACTGTCCTTGGCATACAGAAAATCAAACAGAAAGAAAGAAGTGTTTGTTGAATAAAAGGAGAGTTGTGGGATAGAATGAATTTTTTGCCTTAATTTTCTGAGTTAGAAACATTCTTTCAGGGAGATGTTTTGACCAGTGAGACCAAAAGTATTCAGCTTTTCAAAGCTTATGTCATCATGACCTAATTGTATTGTTTTTGTTACTGTTTTTATTACCCAGATATTCTAAGGAGTTTCTCCCTATGACACATTTGGAGATTTGACATTGCATTTCTCTACTCTCCATATATTATAATGGGATGACAATGGCAGGAAAAAGGTAAACAGAAAATAACTGCTCAGTCTGATAAGTAATTTCCAGCTCTCATTATTTCCTAACTAATTGATGAGATCACTAAATTGTGAAACAGGGCTTGGAGTAAAAGCATCACAGATGGAGAAGCCATTAAGAGAGTAGCAAATCCTAGTCCAGATTAGGAGATATGGGGAAAAAGCCATGCCCTTTTATTTTCAGTTAACCACCTCCCTTCCACTCCAAAGCATAATCCCAACTATATCTGAACCATGCCCCCCACACACCCTTTTAAGTGTTTTATGATCAAGAACATAATTACTTGAGGGTCTTTTCCAATCTTTCATTACATTACTTATCATTTATTTTGTGAGTATATGTTATCCCAATTCTTAATTACACAGCTTATAAGAATCTATGTATTTGGATAGAATGATTGTTAATTATCATTATCAAAAACATTCAGGTGTCCATATATATTCACACAAGCAGACATTTACAAAGGAAATTCCACAGGCATATTTCCTTTCCTCTATCAGCCAATAATAACCTTAACACAAGCCAATTATTTTATATGATAAATTTCCCATATCCTATTTTTACCCTTAAAATCCCATCTGAAACCCTTAAATCTCAAAAAGAATTGCATGGGCCAAATACCTTATGGATACCAATAAATGATGAACAGCTGTTGTTTAAAAAATAAACAGGGTCATAGATGCAGATATAAGGATACAAGTAAGTAACAAAGAGCTGGGTTAATAAAGGGACAAGGAAAACTGTAATTTATTTTAAAATCCTTCAACGATATAGTAATAATAGACTATTACTGAACGCTGTCTAATTACAAACTTATCAATCCAAACTTCACAGGATTGCAAAACAAGAATATAATAGGCACCTGGAAGGCTGAATAGCTGAAGATGGATCAATGAGGGATAGAAACTCTCTGATGAAACCAAGAAAAATGACAGAGAAATGAGAAAATAATTGTGATTGCCTGGAAAGGGGTTAATTTCCTTTCCTCGGTGAGGGTTAGGCAGACAATGGTTACTGTAGAACAGGTACCCTTTCAGAGGAAAAAATTAGGGAGATCATCGTCTATGCAATTCAAGAGAGCAGCCAGGTCCTTAGTGGAACCATTGGAGTGATTGCTCCACATAGTTCCACTTGTGTGAGTGGGAAAGTATAATGATTGCAGAAGTGGGTGAGTGGGTTTTTCTATTCAAAAGTAACCTAAGAATTGTCAGTATTGAATGGTGGTCTGCACACTCAATGTTTGGGATTTCTTGCCCCATTTATTAAATATTTCAATGAGTGTTGGGAAAAAAGGAATGTGTCACTTATTAATAGTCAAAGAACCCAATTGCCTAGAAGAATACATATAGAACTTGTATGAATGGAGCTAATATAAACATAAATATGAATAAGATAATAATCCCCACTTCAAGGAGTTCACAGTCTAAAATAGGAGTTTTCAATCTGGAGTCTAAACAGAATTCAAAAGAATGCATGAAGTTGAATGGAAAAAAATTACATAATTATTTTCAGTAACTGCTAATTGCAATTTAACATTTCCTTCAATTATAAATGTATGCAATGAACTAATTTCAATAGTATTAAAAATAACTGTGATCTTGTCACCATTAAAAGTCACAGATATTTTCATCTTCTTTACACTTGTTGCAAACACCGTAAGCTACTAAGTAAATAGATACCCAAGATCAATTTATGCTCATCACTACTGAAATTACATTAGTAATTAGAACTAACTATCAGTTAATATTGTTACTGAAAGCTGTAATAAAGAAGAACACAGGTTACTATACACATATTGGGGTTTTTTTTTTTTGGTATTTTGATAACTGTATTTCAATAGAATCAGTTTCCTTTATAATAATATGAATTTTGTTATACACATTTTAAAGCATTATTCTGAGCAGAGGTTCATAGGCTTGACCAGATTGTCATAGAGTTCATGTCACAAAAGTTTAAGAGCCTCTGGTCTGAAGAGATGTCAGACAAGTACACAGCTCCGAGCCTGGCATAAGAGTGCTGACTGCCCTGTGGTAGAGGACTGGTTCTCCAGCCATCTAGTTGCCACTCTAGACTCTTCCAATAAATCTCTTTTCTTCCAATGTAATCTAGAGTTCATATCTGATCATTACAAGCAAAAGTCTCATCTGATAGAGTATTTAATCAGTATTTGTATACTATGGTTTAAATAAGTATGTTTCAGAAAAAATCATAAATCACTATTGTGCT
This sequence comes from Cabassous unicinctus, assembly GCA_029593785.1. Lineage (NCBI taxonomy): Eukaryota > Metazoa > Chordata > Mammalia > Cingulata > Chlamyphoridae > Cabassous > Cabassous unicinctus. The sequence goes on from JAQZBX010007068.1 coordinate 40,992, forward strand.
AAATCTTCTCAAATATTAGCAGTTTAATAATACTGAATATACTGAATCTATGATACCCTAATAGATGCTACCATCCATCTTATAGCAACTGCCAAGTCATACACTTAGTACCTAAAAAGAATTAAAAGTGGAATTGCCTTGAAAATTCAGCCCCAGGAAGTGACAGGTACTTGTAAAATATAAACTGTCCTGAATTTCTCACTTTAATGTCTTTTATCATTATTCTCTTACTATCCCCTAAATGGCTCAGCAAGGTAATAGATAAGTGATTGATGGATCAGTGATGTAGAATTAAAGAATGATTCTATTTGCTCATTTTGGACCCAGAAAGATTTAATGGTTGAAGAAAGAAAAGCAATCTCCTCAATTTGGCAATCCCATGACTTGGATACCCAAGAACAATGTAAAATTGAAGTACTAGAGCAGGCATGGCAAATAGGTTCCATCTCACATACCCACAATGCCATGGTTGATTGACAATGTTTGTCAAGGGCACAGAATTGGTGTCATGAATGCTACACATCTTCTATCCTGGCTCTACATATTTTCATAAACAATTAACCTAATTGGACCACAAAAGAGACTTAGACTACAGGAAACCCCTTCTTTTGTGACTATAGGAAACCCCTTCTTTTGTCTATCAGCTGTTTCTCTACAGGCTCAATTCTGATTTTCAACCAGCCTGCTGAGATTTCTTAGAAGCCTAGATGAATGATCCAATACCAAGAACTCAGTAATAGACAGGAGAACTAAAGGCAGAGTAGTAGCAAATAATCCTCTTGGAAATCTCATGATCATGTACCAGCTGTCCAAATTCAAACTTATTTAAGTCCATCTGAATAGCTTGAGCTCATTAGCCACCATCATGCTTCCAAATGATGAGTGAAAATTAATAAAAAAGTCATCAGACATTGGCAAACTCTGGCTAGGATTCAAAAACAAATGTCTCTTCCTAGTTTACTCCTCCCAGAAACCAGTGACTGTCAATATTCGTAAATACTCTGGCACTAGTGGCCTCTGGTAGTTCTTCTTTCTAGTCATGTAGTACTTTGAGCAAGGGTCACTCTTACTCCCAAGAGGAAAGTCAAAATGACTCACTTTAAGAAACTGAAAGTACATCGTGTCCACATGAGCAATGCTGTCTACTGTATAACCACAAAACCACATCAGAATAAGTCATCTGCTTAGGAAGGAGAAGTAGTGGACTAAACAAACCCATCTCCCATTCCAGAGGGCAGCCTTCGCAAAGACCCATAGGCTCCTTTGCAAAGCAGGAACCTAGAGCAAAAGACAAATGTCAATGGCAAATATAGGCAGGGTTCTTGTCTTCTAGTCACTGAACACATTTGAAACAAGAGGCTTTCCAAGACACTGTTATGAAGCATTGAGCTTTGCGCTTCATTGTATTTCCCTTCTTTAGGTACTTCTTTCTCCCAGTTTTCATCCTTTTCCTAGACATCTGGTCCTCTCTTGCTAAAGTTTGTTTTAGGTGATTTTGGAAAGGGTTCGATGAAGCAGGGCTTTGATCTGGATTGGATGCTGTCAGGAAGCAGAGATGATTCTATGATCTATGATTCTATGATTGGGTATTTTAATGATTCTTATAAGAGGGTGTTAAGCTCTTCTTTTTGTCTGTGTTCAGTCATGATTATGAAGTGGATTTGCTTTTGTCTTGCACTATCATAGTCACAGAGCGGCCTTGTCACATGCTGGTGTTCTGTGAAATTGTTTATGTTCAGCAGAACACCAAGACTTAACAGCGAGTGCGAGGCCAGCTCCAGCAACACCAAGGCATGGTTGGTAGTGCCAGGCCACCTCCTGGTTGTCAAGGGCTGCTTTGCTTTAAATCTGGGTCCTGCAGTATAGACTCTTATCTTCCCTTGCATCTTCAGCTTAAAACTTTCCTGTGCTCCATTTCTTCTTTGTGACCTTACACTCTTTGAAATAGCATAAACTAATTAGGAGAATTAATCTTGGTTAACAAGTTTAACATTTTCTCCCTAAAGAGTTTGTATTAGTCAGCCAAAGGGAGCTGATGCAAAATACCAGAAATCTGTTGGCTTTTATAAAGGGTATTTATTTGGGGTAGAGGCTTACAGTTACCAGGCCATAAAGCATAAGTTACTTCCCTCACCAAAGTCTGTTGCCATGTGTTGGAGCAAGATGGCTGCCGACATTCAGCCTTCCTCTTCCTCTTCCTCTTAAGGCTCCATGGTCCCAGCTTCTTCCAATATCAGCTGGGATATTGTCTCATCTCTCTCCCAGGGCTCGATTCTCTCCTGGTTCAGCTGCTCTTCTCTCTCCACAAGGTCAGCTGTAAACTCTCAGGTGTACGGCTCGTCCCTCTTCCCGGGGCCTCCCTCTTTCCTCACATATCTGCTTCTCCTGTATGTTCACTCTCTGGGCTCCAGGGTCAAAATTCCCGCTCTCTTCTCTTTCATATAGTTTTCTCTGTGAGTCCCCGCCCACCAAGGGGCAGGGACTCAATGTCCTACTAACATGGCTCAATCAAAGCCTCAATCATTATTTAATCAAATAAAAGTGAAACCTCTGAATCCAATATAATCTAATATGCCCAGAGGAATAAACAAGCTTACAAACATAATCCAATATCTATTTTTGGAATTCATAACCAGTATCAAATTGCTACAGAAGTTGGTGGGGAATCATGTATTTCCATTATTACAGTGCCCTTTCAGAGATAAAAACTGAACCTAGATAAACCTTAATAGCTAGACTGGGATAAACTGTAGAAGAGAATGCATTCAGAACTTCTCCATTTAAAACATATAGGCAACTGATTCCTCTGCTCTCAAATAGAGCTAACTCTATATTTCATACCCACAGTTAAAGTTTTAGGTAACCAACTAAAGGGGTATTGTCCATGGATCCCCAGTGTTGTTTTCTCCAGCATCTCCCCCTACACAGAATCTCTTCTCATGTGACTGACTGGTCTCTTCTAATTTTGCTAGAGTTTATATGGAGATGCTGTTTTAGAATTAATGTTGAAACTTGACTTCACAAACCCAATGAGTTGCTTTCAGAATTATAATGATTGTCCTGAACAAGCCACCCTCTCTTGCTTGGCTTTGGAACTACTCTGGGCATTAAGTAGGACATGTGAAGCCTTGTTATTTCTCTTCACAGTTCTCTGCTGCCATCCACTGGAGAGTCATAGCCAAACAGGACACTAGAGTTGACTGAACTTCTACACACCCTCACACAGACACACAGGCACGTACACTCACAAATGTCAGTCCATAAATACCCCATAAGCACCCAAGGCTCCCAAAAGACACCTGGCCTCTAGGGTTGCCAGAACAAGCCCTCACCTTCCTCCTCCCTCTTCTGCCTCCTCTAACCCCTAGTATTAGTAAGAGAGAGACAACTGACTGAGAATCCAGTTCTTAGCTAAGAGTCCACACTGAGACTGAAAGGGAAATGAGAATAGAAAGGATCTGGGTCTCTGAAGGGGCTAGGGTCAGCTCTGAGGGATAAGCAAAGCCAGAATTCTTGAAGACATACTGCTGCTGCTTCACAATTTTGCTTACAGTTGGTTTTAAGAAATAAATATTTTGCCAGCATTGATATCTAAGAAACAAGAAACAAATGTCCATCTGTTTACTTTTTTCTTACATTGGACCAGACATTCTATTTAATCTTCACAATAACTCTGTTAGATACTATATTAATTGGCCCATTTTGCTGATGAGGAAACTAAGGCACAGAAAGGCTAAGCAATGTGGCCAAAGTCACCTCGCTAGTTAAGTGTTAAGGTTGAATTCAAAGTCTGACTTCAGAATCCATGCTCTTAACTGCTGTGCTTTCTAACTCTTGCTATGCCACTTGGATCACTGGTCACTAGAGAAGGAAGAAAGAGAAGGAGAGAGACTTCTTGTCTCTGTCCTGAGCCTGCTTCCTGTACCTCTCTATCCTCCATTTTTTAGGCACCCTACTGCCCTTGGAACAGATTCTCAGCTTCTGGGGGTCAAGGAGCATGGACTAGCAATCACCTTTATTCTGTGATCTAGTTGGATGTAATAATAAATCAGCAGGAGAAAACCAATCCAAATTCTCTCACAGTTCTAGCTATGGAAAAATAAATAATGTCAGATATATGAGTAGAATAGCAATTTTAAAAATGTAACCTAAAAGCTCAAAGAAGTAGTAGGTTTCTTTTCAATATTAATTTTGAAAACTGAAGCAACCTCTGAATGATGTTTTCTGTATAAAAAATAAATCATCAGAAGAGCAGATGTAGTTCAATCGTTGAGCACCTCCTTCCCATGTATGAGGTCCTGGGTTCAATCCCCAGTACCTCCAAAAAATAATAGTAAATAAATAAACCATAAGTTTATAAGTCATCAAAAAAAACTCACACTGATTAATCTGAGATGTAAAAAGGATACCAGGAATGGAGCACTTGCAGCCCGGCTACCTCCCCTCAGTGGCCAGCCTACTGGCTCCTCCATAGAGGAGAGGGCTCACTCAGGGCTAGGAAGTGTGAGACACTCCGGGGAGAACCTTTATAGGAATGGAAGGGGAAATTAGGGCAGCAGGAACTCCCTCGGAGGACACTTAGGTCTGCATCTCTGCCACTAGCAGAGACCAGGAAAAGAACTAACAGACTATTCTCTGGCTAGAGATGACAAAGTGACTGCTCAAGGACCCACTCCAGCCCACAAATGTGTTTTAATCAGCACACAGAGTGCTTTCTAAACTGTGACCCAGTTGCTAGCATTTAAAAATAAGAAAATTTTACTTAAATTTGTACATCCAATTCTTTTATAAATTTGGAAGATCTAGTAATTCTGGGCCCAAGCTGAGTTCATCCAGGCTTTTCAGAGGGACCATGACTCTTCTCCTACAACATTCGTTTAGCTTCCCTCTGAGACTCTAGAAACACTTGAGTGTTTGACTTCTTACCAGCAGTGGCTTCCCAGGGCTCTGGGGCAGGCTGCCCCAACAGCAAATGGCAGTGCACTACAGCTAAAACTGTTGATCTGCCCAGCACTCAGCCCTCATATGTGGGCATGTCACCATAGAGATATAGAAACAAACTCATGACCATGGTCCTTCACCCATTTAAGAAATCACATAATTTGATGCCAACTTAGTATCTCACCATTATTTCCCATTATTTCTTTCACTTATCCTACATTGTAGCCACACTTCAGTATTTATTGTTCTCTAAATATTCTTCCCATCTTTGTACTTTCTGTTTGGAATGCCTCCTCCTTTCCAACCCCCAGCTCCCACCTGTATATGTTCAATCTATACCCATCCTGCAAGATCCAGCTCAAATTCCACTTCTTCTATGAAGTCTTCTTCAATTCCCATAGTCAGAATTAACCCCTCCCTCTTGTCTTCCCACATCATTAGTTTATCTACTGTAGAAATTATCACAATCTGATTTGTATTATAGTTAGTCTTTCTGTCCTTGTCAACTTGTAAACTCCTGAAATTACTTCTTATCTGTCTTTTCAGCCCCAGATCATAATAAATTTTCTTGCCCATAGGAGATAGTCAGAGTGTCAAATACGTTTTTTAAAGATCAGTTAAGTGGACATTGGCTACTACTTCCATCTGGTGACCATAACATAGAATTGTGACTAAAGACTGCCATCTGTAGGAACTAACATTCGAAATCCATTCATCCATTCATTTTCTTTCTTTCCTTCCTTTTTACTTTCCTTCCTTTCCTCCTTTCTTTGTCATTTCTCCCTTCTTCCTTTGTTTACCCATTCCTCCTTTAATTCAACGAACATTTTTATTACCTTCTAGGTGACAGATTATGTGATCAATTAGGAATCAATGGAAATGTGAATAGGTTTAGAGGACTTTCAGTGCCAGCCAAGATGGAATAAACTCACTACAGCCTACAGCCTATCTCTCCCACTGATTACAACTAAAAATTCTGGGCAAAACACAAAAAGTAACTTCCTAAGAATTGTGAAATGTTAATAGCAAGCAGATTAGGGAGTAGGACCTAATTTGAAGAAAAATCCATCCAAGGGTGGTTTTCTTTGTTCTTTTCCCCTTTTGTTTCCCACATTTGACTCAATGGTGGCTCCAGTATAGAACAGGAATCAAAAGCTCTGACAGTAGTCTTTCTGGCCAGATGGGAAAAAGAGGTCCCTGTGAATGGGAGACTTAGAGGAAGAGAATTTTTCTGCTGGGGCTTTTTGTTTGCTTTTCTCTCTTCCAGTTCTGCATGGAGGATGGCCCAAGTCATGAAACTGAAGTGTGGTAGTGGCAACAGAGATGCCAGAACCTAAAACCCTGAGAGAAAAACCATATTTCTGACCAGAGGAATGGCAAAAATGAAAGCCTTTGGTATGAAGAGGGTGAAGGGAATTGCCATTATTATCTTCTCTGCATCTCTTTTCTCTCACAACTTTCCCCTTGGGGCAGCCCCAGTCACATGGCATATAGATAATATAGTCACTAAAACTTTGAGATAAACACTACTTTCCTAGCCAAATGATAAGGAAAGGAAGCACCTGGGGGACAGAGTTTGAAAGAAATACTGGAGAGAAAAGCTGGAAAAAAGGATCCCCTAAGTATGCGTATGAACCAGCAGAAGCATTAGGTTCATTCCTAAACAGCACATGCAAAGGACAAATTCAAGCAGCATGGTAAAGTCTTTGGAATTATAACTGATATTGGAACCAACATCCAGAGGAGGTGAGATAAACTTGTAGTCTAAACCTAATAAGATTAATTACTTGGAAACACAAGGCCACAACAAAAATCAACAATCTCCAAAGGATTTCAACAAGATCTAGAGTTTCCCAATGTAACATTCAAAATGTCTAGATAAAACACAAACTTTCTTGACAAAGTAAGAACAATTTTTAAGGGAAATCACAATCAACAGATGCCAACCCTGAGTTGACACAGGTATTGGAATTTTCAAAGACTTTAAAACAAGTATTATTACTAGGTTTCTAGAAGTAAAAGTAAACCCTCTTGAAAAAAATATAATAATAGAATCTTTCAGCAGGGAAATAGCAACTAGAAATAAAGAGAAATAAATGGAAATTTTAGAACTTAAAAATATGTATGGCAGATCTAGGAGGCAAGATGGCATCAGTTTAAGTGGGTGCTCACCATCTCTCTCACAAAAGACGGCTGACTGGGGACAGAATCCTGCCCAAGTGAGCTGTTCTGGGAGCCCACAGAGAGGGAGACTTTGGGGCATCGATCTGGAGGGAGCTGGAGAGGGAGAGAGATTGCTCAAGATCAAACCATGAGTTTTTAGCCCCGTGCCTGGAAATCACAGATGGCTGAGCCCCACCCTCAGGGCAAAGGGCCAGGGTGAGCCCCGACTCCCACCGGCCACCCAGCAAGAGGGAGTTTTCTCTGAGAGTCTGAGAGTGGGAAGGTTCTGGCAAGGGGCAGAGAGGGGTTTCCTTTCTGTGGGTTTGATTGCCTGGACCCCCTTTGAGCTTTGGGGAGCACATCAGCTGGCTTGAGGTGGCACCAGGCAGAGGGGAGAGGTGAATCTGCTGAGGAAGCCTGATTTACCTAACCACCCTGGAACACAGAAACTTGGCCTGAGAGAGGGAGAAGTCAGCCAATTTAATAGTTTCACACTGAGGACTTTCAGAATTTCAGCTCCCAGAAAGGAGCCAGGCAGGGGGAAGTGCTTAACAAGTTTCTGAGAGCCTATTTAGGGTCCCCTGGGAGGAGGGGGTAGTCTAGAAGGAGGTTGAGAATCATTTCTGTGTGGTGAACTCAGTCATCAGGGTCCCATTTGAATTTCAAAAGGGAATTCAACCGGACCAGGAAATAGGAGGGGGTATCTACTCATACAGCCTGGTGAATCCTGCTGCCCTAGAAGAGTCAAACTTGCCCGAACAAAAGTGACAGAATAGCTTTCTGAAAAGCCTACTGACCCAATTAGAAAGGTAGTTCAGTGGAGAAATCTCCGCCTTGAATATACCCTAGTTCGATTCCTGGCTCCCCTAAGAGTAGCAATCCACCAGGATACCTAACATCCAGCTGATACTCTAGGACAGGGAATACATAGACACTATTTTTGTACTAGCTTCTTTTGGGTCCCTTATTTTTTCCAAAAAAAAAAAAAAATTTAACTTTGTTTACTTGCTAAAACCCGCCTCAAAGCCTGCAGAGAGAAGACTGCAGAGTAATTGATTGATGAACACAGGCAGCCTGAGAAGCTCCACAAGGGCCAAAGAAGGAACAGTGTTTTTCCTTAGATTTGTTTGACTGCTTGCTTGTGTGTTTGTTTGGTTTTTGTTGTTTCTTGCTTTTCTTTCCTTTTTCCTCCCCCCACCCCCCGACCTTTTTTTTAAATTAGGTGCTGCTAGCTTGTTTTTTCTTTGCTGTGTACCTTCTTCCTTGATTTCCCATTTTCTGTGTATACTAATTTTGTCTACCAACACTATCTTTTTTCCTTCCCTCATCTTTCTATCTTCTGCTTTCTGTTGTGGTTCTTAGATTCCACCTTTCTTTATTTAGTCCTCAACTTTTCTGGTTTCAATTTCTATCTTGTCTATTCTGTTTTCTTTTTTATTATTAGTAGTAATGTTTTTCTTTCTGTCCTTTCTTTTCTCTTTCTCTCTCTCATCATCATTCTAGCCTTTTAAATCATTCTATATATTTTTCTCTATTTGGTTTCCAATTTCATTGTAGGTACTCCACTTTTTTATTCTTATTACCCTACACTGCTTACATGAGTTAAATACTCATTTTACTAAGTTTTATACAGTCCATCTTCTAACTTTTATTATTATTATTACTGTTATCATTTTTTGTTTTTCACCTCTTTTGCTTTCTCTGGCCCTAATCTTTTTCCTTCAAGGAAACATAGAAAACAGCAAGGAAATAAAACAAGAAGAACAAAGTGTCAAAGAGAAAACTTAACACGCACACAAAACCAGCAGCTAAATAAAACTCTAGAGCAGAGAAGGAAGCTAATCAACTGAATAAACCCATCAAGATAAAAAGATGACCAGAGGGCAACAAAAATTATAAACCATACTAAGAAACAGGAAGACATGGACCAGTCCAATGAACAAACTAAAAACCAAGAAGAGATGCAGAACATCAAACAAATAATTAAAGTTGTCCGAACAAATATCGTGGTCCAACTTAATGAAGTGAAGGAAGAGATAAAGGATATAAGAAGACACTGGGAGAACATACTGAAGAAATTGTAAACATACATAAAGAGATAACGGATATGATGGTGATGAATGGCACAATCCAAGAAATCAAAAAGACACTGAAATCACATAACAGCAGTTTTGAACAGGCAGAAGAAAGAATTAGTGATGTGGAAGACAGTACATCTGAAATCAAATAGATAGTAGAACAGATACACAAAAAGATAGAAAAAATCCAGCAGAGACTTAGGGATTTAAACAACAACACAAAATGCACAAACATACACATTATAGGCATCCCAGAAGGAGAAGAGAAGGGAAAAGGAACAGAAGGAGTGTTGAAGGAAATAATGGCTGGAAACTTTCCAACCCTATTGAAGGAGATGTATGTACATGTCCAGAAAGCATAGCACACCCCAAACAGTATAAATCCCAACAGGCCTACTCCAAGACATATACTTGTCGAAATGTCCAATGCTCAGACAGAGAAAATACTCAAGGCAGCAAGAGAAAAGAGAACTAACACATACAAAGGAAGCTCAAAAAGATTAAGTACTGATTTCTCATCTGAAACCATGGAGGCAAGAAGGCAGTGGCATGACATAGTCAAGGTACTAAAAGAAAAAAACTTCCAGCCAAGAATTCTCTATCCAGCAAACCTGGAATTCAAAAATGATAGAGAGTTCAAAATATTCACAGATAAAATGAATTTAAGAGAGTATGCCAATAAGAAACCTGCCCTACAAGAAATACTAAAGGAAGTTCTGCAGGTTGAAAGGAAAAAACAGGAAAGAGAGAATTGGAGGAGAATGTAAGAACAATTCAAAACACAAAAAGGAAATAAAAACAACATATGACATACATAAACCCAAAGAAAATATAGCTGATGTAAGAAATTCCTTGAGACATTGAAGGAAGAAAGATGGCATCAGTTTAGGAGGGTACTCACTAACTCACTCTCAGGGGATGGCTGATTAGGGATAGGATCCTGCCTGAGGGGTCTGTGCTGGGGGTGCATGGAGCAAGATCCTTGGGGACATCGATCTGGAGGGAGCTGGATGATGAAGTGGATTGCTCAGGAAAGATTCGTAAGTTTTTCCCCTGCCTGTGGTAGTTGAAGCAGATGGCTGAGCCCCACCATAAGGGAAAAAGGCTGGTTTGAACCGCAACTCCCACTGGCAACCCGGTGAGAGGGAGCATTCTCCGAGAGTGGGAGGGTTCTGGTGGAGGGTCAAGAGGGGTTTCCTTTCTGTGGATTTGGCTGCCTGGAACCAATTGCAGCTTTGGGAAACAAAGTAGCTGGCTTGAAGTGGCACCAGGCTGAGGGAAGGGGCAAATCTGCTGAGGAAGGTTGATTTACCAAGCTGCCCAGGGATACGCCCCAACTCCCACAGGCAACCCAGTGAGAGGGAGCATTCTCCGAGAGTGGGAGGTTTCTGACAGAAAGTGGAGAGGGGTCTCCTTTCTGTGGATTTGGCTGCCTGGACCCCCTCATAGCTTTGGGGAGCAGA